>JAWQRP010000385.1:0-29703 GCA_033557875.1 Quadriops clusia
ACATCAATTTACAATAGACGATCATGCCACAACGACGATCAATAATAACTTGATAATAATTAAGGTAAATTTGGTCCCGTTACAATATATATATATATAATCAATGCTATAACACATTGTGACAGATCGCGGTTAGTGTGCTATCAGCCCTATTTTCAAACCACTCGTTGCGTGCGAGCGCTCGTTGGTGACGTCACGTTCGAACGATCTGAAGCTAACGTTCGAACTGCAACGAAAGGTCTAATACCTTTCGCTGCAGTTCGAGCGATTCCTTCGAACGGCAGCTTCAGATCGTTCGAACGTGACGTCACCAACGAGCGCTCGCGCGCAACGAGTGATTTGAAAATCGAGCCCCAGGTATAGTGGAATCAACGACAGTGAAATCAACGAGTGGAATGTTCGTTGAATGGAATATTGCAGATCGCAGCGACAGAACGCCATCTGTGTACCCGAGCCTTTATTCCCCACTTGATTCCCGCCAACGCAACGGTGTCCGCTGCAACAATTGCGCCATCTAATGACCTAATGCCCAAACTCAGTAAAATAAATCTTTGTACCGCTTGTATAGGCAACCGGTAGATAGTAGTACCAGTACTGGTAGTACAGAATGAGCAATCTGTAGGTTATTTCCAACAAGACGAGTTGATAGTTCAAGAATCAGGTACAGGGTCGGCTAAGGATCAAAATATAGGCATGTGTATAGAATTACCGTATGACGACGAAAATTTTAGAATGGGCCGACCCTGTACAGTACATTTAACGATTCTAAAACTATCAATTCGTGTTGTTGGAAAAGACCTTGTAGCTTCTGTGATTATACGAAACAACAACCATGAAACCTGTTTTGTACTGGTTTTATTTTTGTGGACTGTATAACAATGCTAAATGATAATATTATTCTTAACTTAAATTTTGATCTGCTAGAGCTTGAAACGTCTTGTTTGTCTCTTTTCTACTAGCAGAGTGTTTTTTAATGCGCATACACACGCCCAGCCACCCGATCGGAACATCCAGGACCGCACTCCGACAAAACCTTAAAACCACTCAATGTTTAAGATAACTTACCTTTGAGCAGCGGAAACTGGTTCAACTTCTTCACGACAACATGATTGGTGTCCCTTTCGGGAATTTCTTGGCAATAGTGTGTTCGGCAGGATTCGATTCTTCCGCTGTTCTGGCTCATGATGGTTTCCGTTTCGCAGTAGGAAAACTGCTTGGCGGTATTCTTCTGAAGGTTTCTCTCCCTGATCGCGGAAGCTGTAATGTACGTCTCGAAGATCGCATCCAGTTCGGAGGGCGAATTGAGGAAAATGTATTTGTCCAAAGCGGACTTAGCGGAGTCGGTGGACTTTTTCCTGAGAACGGGGTAAGCGTCGACGTAATCGGTTTTGGTGCGAACCTTCAAGAACTCTATGAATTTCAGCAGGCTGCTGTTCTGGTCTTCCTGGGGGCGAGACTTGCCCTCGTCCTTCTCCTCTTTTCTGAAAAAACGGAAAAACCTTATTTCGTAAGAAGGTATCACCCAGGGGAACTCCTGGTCGCTCTGTAAAGAGGTATAACTTTTTAGGCAAGCATTAATTGCTGAGTACGTTTGGTAATTGTTAGCTTTTAGGGTGTTCACTTTACATTCGGTATCGTATCCCGCGTTGCTTTTGATTTTCATCAAATCGTCCTCGTCCAACGGGAGCGATTGCAAGCTCGGCGGATACGGAAGTGCCTGATGGGGCTTTTCGTTTATGACCGACTTTCTGCAACATTTCGCGGGTGTCGACGCCCGGATCAAGTTGTCCAAGCCGATCGCTTGGAGCTGAGCTTCGACGTGTTTGTTCGGGTGGAATATTTCTGTGGTCTTCATTTGGGAGTAAAGCGAAGACTTTCCCCGAGGAGTCGGACCGGGTTTGTTAAACTCGGGCAAAGAATGTTTATCTGCTGTGTATGGTAAAGCCGGGTCGCTGCTTTCTACGTCGCCACTTTGGCGTCTCTGTTCTTCCATGTCTTCCCTCATCATATCTCCGATTGTTTCTTCAGTGAGACTTTCATCGTCAGGGGGGGAGATTGTGAAAGATAAGCGGATCTTCGTTCCGTCTCTCGATCGAGATTCGTGCAAGGGGTAGTTTTCTGGTTCAATTTCCTCCTGAGCGTGGGTGCTTTCTCGGGGCAAGTAACGACCTTTTGAAGAGTCTCTGTAGCCGGAAGAGAGCATCCGAGAAGGGTTTGTCATGTCGTAGGGATCTAAATATTTTTCAAAATAATATTAATTTATAGCAATACATTATAATTAAATTATTATCACATTATTATTATAATTAAAATATTATTATCATATAACTATTATTATTATTATGTTTTCATTATTTTAATTGTTGTAAAAGTAATTAATTCTATGCCTCACCTGCGCTACCGTATGCCGGTTCATCTGAAATAAGTAAGAAAATTAAATCGATCAAATATTTGCAATATGTTTTAAGAACTCACATTCTTCAATTGTCGTTTCTCTGTCCGGCGTTTCTTCGTCTCCCGGAGCTAAAATTTCCATACAACATTAAAGAAAAATTTGAATTTTGGTTTATATCTTTGACTTACCATAAAATTTGTCCGAATAAACAGGCCGATATGTCCCTCCTTCTGATTCTGTAAATAATTAATGAATATGAATTTTAATATATGAATTATATGAATAATTAAATTATTAAATGATTTCTTTTAAACCAAACGCCTTATACCTCTCATATGAGAAGGATAGCCTCCACCCCCTTCACCATCAGTCGGCAAATCTAAAACGAAATAAACGCTATAAGTAATCTGTATCAACTGAAAAGCGACTAAATCTTACAATCTTCTGTAGTCATCCCCCTGCTTATCGAAGATGACCGTTTTTGCCCTTCACCCCTCTGACCACAGAAACATAATTTGCCCTTCAAGGTAGATATTTTTACATCAATTAGTTGCTCGATATCTGAAGTAAAGAATAAGAAATAAATTATACACTCACCGACACAAGAAAAAACGTTTTCTATAATAGTAAACCAAATATTTTTGATGGCATTTCCAATAACTAAAACAAATATCCTTCTGCTGAGAAATCATTTCTTAAGGTACCTGTTTGCGAATATCCTGTCGCCGTCCTCCCTTGCGACGATTTGTCCCCAATAGAACTAGATATAGTGGCCGACTCGAGTCGATCCAGTTTTTTACTAGGACTACCTCTTCCGGAAGTATCTCCCTCCGAGGAACTTTGCACACCTTTGTCCACCTCGAGGGGGCTCTGAGTGGTTTTTTCACCCATCGAACCCTTGCCGGATGAAGGGGGTAGTAAAGGAGTGTCGCTATCCCCCGACGTTGCCATTGGCCCGAGTAATTCCTTAATAGCTTCAGAATGTGTCTTGCTTTGCTCCGGAACTGGAACGACTTCAGAAATTTCTGAATTTTTGGTCGCCCATGTAGCAGGATCAGTAGGATCTTTGAGCGAGTCTTCGCTGAGGACCTCTGTTTGTTTCCTTCCTTTTTGGTCATCTCCTCCGGAAAACGGGTCCCGGAACTCTATCGATTCTTTGTCTAAAAGAGTGTTTATTAAGAATGGTAAGGAAAATCTGTTAAGAATTAAGAGCCAATTTGTAATGGATTTAAAACTTTAGTACTAACTGGTTATGGATGTTGGTGTTATACGTTTTGAGTGAAACATCCGTTGGGATGGTGCTATTGGTTCGGAAGGTGCTATAGGTTCTGAGAAAGTTATTGGTTCTGAAGAAGTTATTGGTTCCGAAGAACTAATTGGTTCTGAAGAAGTTATCGGTTCCGAATAAACTATCGGTTCTGAAGAAGTTATCGGTTCCGAAGAAGTAACTGGTTCTGAAGAAGTTATCGGTTCCGAATAATTTATCGGTTCTAAAGAAGTTTTCGGTTCCGAAGAAGTAATTGGTTCTGAAGAAGTTATCGGTCCCCAATAATTTATCGGTTGTGAAGAAGTAATTGGTTCTGAAGAGGTTATTGGTTCTGGAGAAGTTATCGGTTGTGAAGAAGTTATCGGATCTGAAGAAGTTATCGGTCCTGAAGAAGTTATCGGTCCTGAAAAAGTTATCGGTCCTGAAGAAGTTATCGGTTCTGAAGAAGTTATCGGTTCTGAATAAGTTGTCGGTTCTGAAGAACTGATTGCTTCTGAAGAAGTTATTGATTCTGTAGGTAATATTTCTGACACTATAAAACCTCCTGATGGTGAAACTTTAGGTTCTACATTACTTTCTGTGCCTGCTGAAGGTTGAAGTTCCCAAGAAATTTTTCTTGCAGGGAAAGTTTTTTGTTCCCCAGATGTTTTTGGTCCTGGAGAACTTTTTGGTTCTACAGAAATTGTAAGCTCTAGAAATGAATTTGACTCTAAAGGACTTATTGGTGTTGAAGTTTTTGGTTCAAAAGACCGTTTTGCTTCTAAAGATCTTTTTGCTTCTAAAGAACGTTTTGCTTCCGAAGAACGTTTTGCTTCCAAAGAACGTTTTGCTTCCAAAGAACTTTTTGCTTCCAAAGAAATTTTTATTTCTAAAGAAGGTTTTTGGGAGGATTTCGATGTTGGAAAATTTTTCAATGTTAGAGGTTTACTCGATGGGCTAATGTTCCATATTAGAGAAGTATCCAATGTTATAGCAGAATCCGATTTAGGAGATTGTTTTGGGACAACAGCAGTTTTCGATGGTTTTCCAGCTTCGAAGCAATGGCATTCGTGACTACTTGACTTCTTCATTCTTTTCAAATTTAGGTTAATTGTTCAAAATTTAAAACAACTTATTTTGAAAATTTTAAACGACCCAATTTTACAACTTTAGATGACCATTTTCTTCAAATTCAAACTATTATTTTATAGGTTTAGATCCGATTCTTTTTTGAAATTGCAGTGTTTTTTAAACTAATGGAGTTTTTTTAAATATCAGTGTTTTTTTTAAGTTTTACCAACGATTTTCGTTGGTTTTGCCTTGTCTCACACAAAAAATTTTGATATGTCAGAGTTAGACAAAGTGTACATCAAGAACCAGTTACCCTTCTTCTTATTATTAAGCAACAGCGAAGAAATTACTTGAGATTTTCCTTACCATCGTCAATATCTATAATATCGACGGTTTTCTTGGGCAAAGATTCTTCGCTTGCTTTGGACATTACGGATTGACGCTCTATGGTAAATAAGTCGATTAATAAAAGTTTGAACTTAGTAAGCGTTTGAACTTATTAAGGGTTTGAATTTATTAAGAATTTGAAGTTATGAAGGGTTTGAACTTATTAAGGGTTTGAATTTATTAAGAGTTTGAATTTATTAAGGGTTTGAACTTATTAAGGATTTAAACTTCTAGTAAATGCTTTGTAATCAATTTGAGTAAAAATTATGGGATAAGACAAATTACCCGACTTCTAAATTAAAGGAAATGTGATTAAACTTACCTTAACCTAAACGCATAACAAAAAAATATTACATAGAATAATATTAATAAAAAAAAATTATATAAAATATGTAATCTAAAATAAAGTTAACCCTATTGTCTTATCCCAGTTTTAAAAATGAATATGAAGTCACTAGAATTAAATAAATGTACGCATGTTAAAAGATTAAATTGTAAATAAAACGTCTCACTTAAATCTGATTCTTCATTAATCGGCTCTTTATTTTTTTTCGCACCAGACTTTTTATTTAGTAGCGACGGATTGTCTGAAATTAAAAAGGGGCTTTTAATAATTTTTTATTTTTCAGATTACTTAATTTACGTGTTTTTGAGTTTTCGTGTTATTGAAAATGCCACAAAAATTTTTGTTCAATGTCATTGGGTAAATGAGCTATTAAACGAATACATAAATGAATAAAAAATAATATTAAAAATAATATAAATAAATAATATATATATAAATAATAAAGAAAAATAAATAAATAAATAATAAAAATAAATGTATTACTTAAAAGATATACTTTTTAGACTAAATAAACTTACCAGTGGAAACGGATTTATCTGCAAGAAAAAAAAACAAAATAAATTAATAAATTAAAGTAATGATATTATTGTTTTACCTCTTTCCTGCATTGCTATTTCAATTTTGGACCGAGACTTCTGCCCTACAATCACAAAGTTCTTGTAAAAAAGTGATACAGTTCAATAACCAGCAGCAGACTTACCTGGAAGTCCGGCAGAATCCATGGATCCGATGCTAACGTCTGATTTATTGTCCTCTGGTGTTAGATCTAATTCTAAAAATCAGATATGCTTTGTTACTTTTTGCATGAAATATTTGTAGCTTAATTTAGCTTAGTTTTTTTTAAGCCTGTGACCGGTCAAATAAGATAGATCAAGCAGAGCTTATGGGTTAAATCAAGGTCGCCTTTAATTATAGACTGCCTTGGTTAAATATATTGATTAGATAGTCCAGCATCATCTTGTTATTGATTATGAGAATGTAATTCACTCAGTAAAAAACACGTTGTTTTTAATTATAAGTTTTGTTTTTAATTATTTTTGTCTTTTGAAATATTTATTACCCACGAATTTAATATTTTTAGATTAAGATATGATTTTCACGTATTTGTTTTGTAAAAGAATATTTAATTATCGTGAACAAAATTATATGGAGTTGCAAACCCCACAATTCGGATTTATAGCTAGGGAGGGTTTAGCACACGGGAATGTTTCATCTATGGGCATGTGTAAAAAAGGAGTAGCTTTCTCCCATAATCTAGACTTAAAGTTAAAGAGGATTCTGCACAGGGAAAGGTTTCGTTCATGGTAGAAAAATTTAACATGTGCTATCAGAGGATCTAGAGCTAAAATTGTCAGGGACCCTGAAATGTATGCTAAACATACTACTACACACTACAATCTTTTGGCATTCACGAATTGTTGTTTAATTCTTGGTGAGAATAATAGTCTTATCAGCAACGTTGTTATAATTGAATTATTGAACAATAGATATAAATATTCACAAACTTTTTTTATTAAGTTTTAAAGTGGAACTCAAAACCAGTGCTACAGGGTGAGTCTCCATAATCTGCAAATTTTGATCGAGGACTAAGGCTATAATCGCTTGCAAGGAAAATTCCGGTTTAACAAATAATGTGCGGTCTGTCCTGTGGACAACAACCCAGTCATAAATAACTCATCTGTTAGGAAGGAGCGCTTGCTCTCTATCGCCGATCAGAAGTAAACAAATGGCATATAAAAATGCCGACAAAAGAAGCAAAATCTAGTCGGTTGCTGTAAGCTTGTAGGTAGAAGAGGGAATCTTTTTTCTCTGTCCCTCTAATACCCAACAAGTCGGAAGGCTTCAAAGGTACCGGAAAAGATGTTTAAGTGGAGAGCTATTCAATTAATCATGCCTAAATGTCTAAATGTTTTACAATGACCTTAAACGTGCTTTGTTGCGAGATTTTTTTACGATCGATATACATATCTTAGCGCGTGGCCGAATTCGAAAGTTAACTGGTCACAATAGCCCACGAACTCGATTGTGCAACACAACTCTACCGACTTGATTTTCTTTGTCGGCGTTTTTATATACCATATGCTTTACTCTGAACGGCGAAATAGCCAGCATAGCCAGTTCCTAATAGATGAGTTATTTATGACTGTGTTGACAACACACGACATACCCCCCATTAGTTCTTAAACATATATTTTTCTCTGCAAGCGATTATAGCCTTAGTCCTCGATCAAAATTTGCAGATTATGGAGACTCACCCTGTACTCGTAGGCGCTCTTCTTCCGAAAGGAAATAAATGGTCACCGATTCCTAGCGAGCAACCAGGGATCGTTACAAGGTTCTTCTTTACAGCACGATTAGACGGTTCGTGTACGGTTTACTATACAATACATGGTCGGCTCATTCATAAAATACCTCTATGGTAATTTCTTAATAGAATATGAATGCCTGGTTACTCAATTCCGTATATTTAATTCTTTGACCTTGCACCGTTCACTGAACCGCAGATAACCAGATAGTTCATCAGATAGGGGAAAAGGTTGCGGTTTTGATCCTGAAATGGCATCTTTTTGGGTATGTTCTGGCATCTTTTTTAAGATGGCGCTACGGGCAATAAATGTCAAATTTAAACGTTTTATTTCTTAAAAACGGTATCTTATTTAGTTTTAGCAGGTTTTAACTTTTGAGACCAGCACGGCATAACATGATGCAAGATTTCATAGGCCTTCAGTGTTATAATAAGTCGTGAAACTTAGGCAACCCTTCACATTTCTAATGAAAAGCATTAGAGGAGCTATCTGGATATCTGCGACTAAATGATAAAAATCGTATTGTTGGAACGCACCTATTACACAGCTCAACACAATACCGAAAAATGTTGTTGCCCTTGTTCTCTCAGCAGATTTATATTTTATATTTATATTTGCTCTAGTTTTGATGTTATTGGAGTATATACAGTATAAATGTTCTTATACTGTACATTGTAAATGGTACCTTTTTTAATGCTATATAACTTTTGTATTTACACATTTGGTCTATCTTCAGTAATAAAGCCACAATCCACCGATCCGCCGAGGTTGGGACACCTTATATATCTTTAGAAACAATTTAGTCGACTTTTCGCATGTTCGCGAAGTTTTGAAAAAAGCACACTACTATTAAAGAACAACATACTTACTTGGCTTTTTAGACATATCGAACTGCACAGTAGAAGATTTGAAAGACTTGTCGGGCTTAGAGGAGCTGTCATCGAGGGATTGCAGTCTTTCCTGGAACCTGGGGCCTTTTTGAGCAGCGGGGATCTCATAGGAGATGCTTTCTTTACTTAGTTTAGAGCCGCTGCTGCGACCGGACGCCGACGACTTCCTGTCGGTGCCGGAGGAACGATTTGTTGGTTTCTTCTTCATTCTGGGGAAAGCTCGCGGCTCCGATTGGGTCCTCCCTGGGTCGTGCTGATAGGAAGAGTTCAACTGGAGAGAAACGGGATGTTGGTCGAGTTCTACGTTATAAGAATAGTACCTAGGGGGGGAAGAGGATCCTTGTCGGGAGTTTACTCCGATATCCACGGTTACCGAAGGTGTGTCAATTATTCTAGTCGACGACCTTCCGCTATGGTTGCTTTCTTGGGAAAACTGTTGGCTTCGGGAGTGGTAGCTGTGTGGTGAGGTTGAAGGTTGCCACGAAGGCGAAGAATTTTGCCACGAAGGGGAAGAAGGTTGCCTCGAACCTATTTTCGAAGCCGACCTGTTTACGCTAACACTGACGGCAGGAGAGCCGTCGGCAGAAGGGAAATCGATTCGGGAAGTCCCGGATCTGCTACTGATGTGGCTGTTGTGTATCGAAGGTTGCCACGAAGGCGAAGAAGCTTGCCACGAAGGTTGCCTTGAAGTTGAAGAACGTTGTCTCGAACTTACCCTCGAAGCCGATTTTTTTATGCTAACATTGACGGAAGGAGAACCGTCGGCAGAAGGCTGCCACGAAGGTGAAGAAGGTTCCCACGAAGGCGAAGAAGGCTGCCACGAAGGTGAAGAAGGTTGCCTCGAAATTGAAGAAGGTTGCGTCGAACCTATTCTCGAAGCCGAGTGATTTACGCTAACACTGACGGATTGAGAAGCGTCCGCAGAAGGCTGCCACGAAGGTGAAGAAGGCTGCCAGGAAGGCGAAGAAGGCCGCCACGAGGGTGAAGAAGGTTGTCTTGAAATTGAAGAAGGTTGCGTCGAACCAATCCTCGAAGCCGAGTGGTTTACGCTAACACTGACGGATTGAGAACCGTCGGCAGAAGGCTGCCACGAAGGTGAAGAAGACTGCCACGAAGAAGGTTGCCTCGAAATTGAAGAAGGTTGAGTCGAACCAATTCTTGAAGCCGAGTGATTTACGCTGACACTGACGGATTGAGAACCGTCGGCAGAAGGCTGCCACGAAGGCGAAGAAGGCTGCCACGAAGGTGAAGAAGGTTGTCTCGAAATTGAGGAAGGTTGCAACGAACCAATTCTCGAAGCCGACCTGTTTACGCTAACACTGACGGCAGGAGAGCCGTCGGCAGAAGGGAAGTCGATCCGGGAAGCCCCGGATCTGCTGCTAATGTGACTGTCTTGTGCTGAGTATTCGTGGACGGATGGCGACGTATCAAAGTGTGATTGCCGGCTTCGGCTGACCGTTCTACGGGAACCTAAGGCTTCACTAGAAGGTACGCGTATGTCGACGGTTACGGAAGGAGATCCTTGCCGAGAAATTGATCCGTCCGGAGAAATGGGTCCTTGCGGACAAAAGAATCCTTGTCGAGAAGACGCACGACTTCTAGATCTGCTGCTGTGGTAACTCGCGGGAGGTGAATATTCATGAATGGAAGGAGATAAAGAGGGAGGAGAGGAATCGAATCTAGTTGAGCCGAACCGAGAAGAGTCAATTCGAGAAGAGTCAATTCGAGATGAGCCGAACCGAGAAGACTCTAAGCGCGATGACCCAAACCTACTCGACGGGATACGTGACGATTCTTGGCTAGGTGGGACACTTACATCGATTGTCACCGATTGGGGTCTAGAAGGCGATTGTGATCTAGACCGTGAAAAAGACCTTGACCTACTACCAAACGAGCTTTCACGCGGTTCCTCAGAAGGAACACTTACGTCGACGGTAACCGAAGGCGACCCTTCCCTGGAAATTGCATCCGCCGGGCGCCCAACACACTGGCAGGTTTCGTCCAAGGAAGGTTCGTAAGCGTCCTGTTGGGAAAAGAAACTCTCCTCCCGCCCGGAACCTGAACCGAACCGTAAGGAACTTTGCCGACTCTTGTACGAGCTTCCTTCCGCGTCCTGCTGCGAAGGCACGGTAATATCGACCGAAACGGATTTGCCCGAAGGCTGGAAGGAGTCTTGCCCGGAGAAGAAACTCTCGTGCCCGGAGTACGTCCGCTGGGATACAGCGCTCTTCCCGGAAGGTACGCGAATGTCAACGGAAACGCGAGGAGTCCCTTTGCTAGAAGATGATCGGAATCTCGATGAACTTGGCTGCAATCGCGACGAAGGTGACCCGACCGAATCGATCCCGAAATCCGATCTACTCGGGTGGTAACTTTCGTGTGGTGATTGGAAGCTTTCGTGTAATCCTTGGAAACTCTCCCGTGGCGAATGGAAGCTCCCCAAGTGCGAAGACGAACTTCGGAAAGAAACCGCTCTACTCGAGTGGTAACCCGGAATAGATTCTTCCTGCAGAGCGTCTTCCGGCTTAAAACTAACTTGGACTGAAGGCCTACGAAAACACGCACAAAATTAGTCTATTTTCAAAACACATCAAAAGGACTCACCCAAAGCTAGGCGTTATAGAAACCCTTTGTCCACTATAAGAAGTAGCTTCTTCGATGCCCCTCTGGCGACACGTGCAGAATCTGTATTTTCCAGTGAGTATATCGGTCGGTGTGACTTCTATAGTTCTCCCGGATACTACGCCACAACCATTAGGCCCACAAGTGGAATCGGAACAATAAGGCATCCGCCAATAAACTTGCGTATCTTCGCTTTTACTCGCGGCGCTTTCCTCAAAGTCTTCCAAATCGGCCACTAATGCTTCGGTGGTCTTCCTGAGATCCTCGACTATCTCCGCGTCAGACCTTGCACCAGTGCACGAGCGACTCCTCGAGCAACTTCTTTGCGAAACCCTCGATTGCCTTTCGGAAGGAGGCAAAGTGTACTGGGAAGGATGGAAAGAAACTCTTGACGGTTCGAAAGTCGATCGAGAAGGGCGAACTGATGATCGGGAGCGTTGTACTGACGACCCAGAAGGATAAAACGACGACCCAGAGGGATAAAATGAAGACCCAGAAGGATTATATGACGACCCGGAAGGATGAAACGATGGCTGAGAAGGGTAAAAGGATGTTCCCGAAGGATGAAATGATGCTCCGGAAGGTTGACACGTTGAACCGGAAGGTTGAGGGGAAGGTTGAAAGGATACTCCAGAAGGATGGAACGACGGTTGAGAGGGATAAAAAGATTGCCTGGAAGTCGATCTGGATTGTTGACAGCTCGTTCCGCTGTTATATCCGCTGCCGACGTCTTCAATGATATCCCTTTCTTCGGAAAAAGCTGACGGATATTCCTTGATGATTGAGATTTTCGTGGTTGATTCGTCTAGTGGGTCGAAGGTTTCTTTCTCGACGACGACCACCTCAGTTCCACTATCGCTTTGGTAGCGATCGAAAGTTGTTGCTGATACCTTGTCCGATGGACAGGAGGCTGAAGAAAGCATTTTAACCCACGAATTGCATTTTTTTCCAACATATATATAACTAATTTGTAACCATCACCATAAATAAGGCTTACCTTTGAGGGCTTCCGATAATTGCTCAGCTACTGATCCTACCTCGTCTATACAACAGCTCAAATCTGGAGATGGACCTCGCGAGACGGACCGAGATCTAGACCTGGATCTAGACCTGGATCTGGATCCGGGTATGGATCTAGAGAAAAGTGAAGAAGCACGACTGGCTGAACCTCTTCGGAAAGTTGATCTTGAGATTGCACTGCTACCGATTCCCAGAGATGAGGCAGCACTTATCAATTTTTCAACCGAAGGGGGGAGGTAAATTTGGTCTACAGGTATGACGACCTCCTCGTCGACGTCGGGTTCTGGTTCAAGTTCGGGTTCTTCACAACAAGGAGTTATTTCGCCGGTCTGCTGCTCTTCGTCGTAAGCGTCTTGGATACTATCCCTCAGGAACTTCACCACGTCTATGTCTCCGTCTTCCGATGGCGCTGCTGCACAAAGTCTCGCAACAGCTTCCTAAAACCGAAATGTAACATCGAAGAAACAAGTCACGAATAAAACACGAAAATTAAACGTTTATATGAAATTGGCTCAAAGGAGTTAAGCATGCTGGTGTTAATGTAGAACTAGTTTACTTTTACCTTGCAACGGAACTTGTTCAAAAGATGTTGATGTATACTAAAATTTGACAAGTTGAAATGCGCTTATGATGCTTTGGTGAGATTTTTGGCAGGTTCGATTGAAAACAACAAACGCAACCCTGATTCCTATGTGTTTTTCCCTAGCGTTGGTTTTTCCAGGGAGGCTCATTGCTTCTTTGTATTTTTAAAGATCAGTTCAGATTAGTTTTGTACAAAAAATAAATTAGATAATAAAAAGTGACAAACTGGATATAGGTAGACGCTAATTTAATTTATGAGACCTTCGATAAAACTAAGGGTTGTCATATATTAATTTATAGCGATTATTTTATTGGGAAATGTATTGAAAAATTATTCAAATTTTAATGCATTCATTAAATTTATTCCGTCCAATTTATTTCTTTAATTAAATAATTACGGTATTGGAATAATTTAAATATATCTAATGAAAATGACGAATTAGATTACGTTGGTTTCCCTATTCATTTGAATGATGAAAATAATTGCTTGAATTATAACGGAGAACCCTTGTTTTAAAGATTCGAAAGAAAAGCGAATTTGTTGATTTTTCATATTTATTAAATATTAATTGCAAGTCAAAATATAACTACAAGTCACAACGTCGCTTAAAAGTATTTATATCCACTGGTGTGCAAAAATTCCTTTCATGATCGCTAAAACAAGAATTCTGAGTTACTTTAGGAAATTGTTTGCCTATTAAATAAAAACTTTAGTAAAACCTGGTAAATGCCATTAAAATATATAAATATTAATTTAACTTTTCTTTGCAGTTTTTTTTCATGACTACGCGACAATAAAACCACGTCGGTACCTCACCAAGAATATAATACGAAATTTGCTGAAAAGGAATCAATTGAATGAAATACACATTAAAAATAATAAAATGTAAGCAAACTTTCATCAGAACAAAGCATTGGATTGTGAATTGATTTACTCTGAATTTGATTTAATTGAATGACCTTTGTGAGTAAGCAGGAATTATTAATTGTTTATTGAACTGCAGTTGAACTTGTAATTACTATGAAAACGAGATACCTTTTGATTGCTATTAAACTGTGTTACCTTTGTTTATTATTGATGTAATTGCGCTACTCTTTTATCGTTATTTAATCATGCTACCTCTGTAATCGTTATGTAATTATTCATTGAATTGATTGGGCCCAAACTTTGTTATTGCAAAATGTTATTGATTAAATTGACTTGTTATGTTTATTGGTCGACCATAATGGATTGGTGTGTGTGTGTGTGAGAGAGAGAGAGAGCGAGAGAGACAAACGGAATAACTTTCCCCCTATTGCCCTCTGGCGGCATTCATTGAAACCAACGAAACAAACTAACGCACAACTCGTGAAGATAACGAGCGGACCAGCGACAAAACTACTCTCTCTACGAAATTGAATAAAATAAAGAAAGAAGATAACAAATATACTTAGCCTATATTGTGTCCTACGTCTGAAGACGGCAGCCAACGAATCCAGAACTCCCAGAAGAATGGTGTTGAAGATATTCTCAAAGGCACGGTACAATTGATCACAATGAACTCAACCCCACGAAACCTTTCACTCTGAACCGCCCCCAACTCTCTCGGATCTCCCGTCTTTCAACAACTCTCTCCATCGACTGCCCAGCGCAACTCCCTCTACTTGACTGCCCCCGCGGACTCTCCCTCACTGACTGCCCGTCAACTCTCCTCTACCCAACTGTCTGTAAGAAGACTCCTCACGACCAACCCTGACTGACTCACCCCCTACTCTGTTAATCTCTGACCGTGTGTATTTGGACCAATCAGGGCTGCTCCTTTCGCGCGGCTACCCCACGCTTAAGAGCAACCAACCACTCTTTGGCACCTATCCTTTGCGAACAATCGGACACCTTTAGTTTCTTTATTCGACCACTCCCTCTCGCGTTGGGACTTTAATTTTTTTAACTATCGAAATTTGGTACTACGTAGTTTCTTGACACCCCTGCTGAGGTTTGGGCCAAGGTCTGGCCAACATATGTTTCCCATTAGAGCGACCTTGGCTGTTTCCGAGATGTTCTTTTGAATAGGATCTTTGTCGGCGCAATTCTTTGCTGTTTGACCTGGCGCTCGCCCTTGTTTGACCGCCGCTTGACACGGGGAATTTTTTTCAACTTTTGAGAACATCTGGCGCTGCCAAATTTCCTTTTTGATAAGACCCTTATTTGCATGAATCGCGTAACCTATCTTCATACCTTCACAATATATATATAACAATAAGCTCAAAGGATTCCTAAAATTGTAAAAGGTTGAAGGCCCCTGACCTAATAGACCGAAATAAAATAAACTCTGCAAAGAAAAGTAACTCCGTATTGTCCGTCGGACCAACAATTCTTACCTTGTTCAGTTTTAATACAACAGGGATCCCGTTCAACTTAGCGTGGATATGGGTATCACAACGTGTATCACAACATTGTCTATTACAAGGTACCTGCTGCACCTGTACACTATCCTCCAGAGACGCCTCCAAGTGACTGGCTTCTCTCAGGAACTTCCGGACTTCCGACAACTCCGCCAAACAATCCAGAATGGTCCTTTTAGCTTGGGCTATGTCCGTGATTTTGTTCATATTCTGCACGGAGCCACACGACTTTGACCTTCCGCTCATGCTGGCGACGTTTTGGAGGACGCTTTCTCTTCCTACCAAGGACGTTCTGGATCCTCGCATCGAGGAGGACGAGCCTCTCACGGAAACCCTCGATCCGGATGGCCGGAAAGAGGATTGGTGGAAGGACGTTCTCGATCCGGATGGCCGGAAGGAGGTGGATTGGTGGAAGGACCCTCTTGATCCGGATGGTCGGATGGCGGTGGATTGATGGAAGGACCCTCTTGATCCGGATGATCGGATGGGGGTGGATTGATGGAAGGACCCTCTTGATCCGGATGGTCGGAAGGACGTGGACTGCTGGAAGGACCCCCTTGACGCGACGCCGCTTCTGGATCCTGCAAGCCTGGTCGAGGATCTAGATCCGTATTGAGATCTGCTAGGACATGCGAGGGAGTTGTCCGGGCGTGTCCCGCACTTTAACGCACAAAGTTGTTCGCTCAACAGGTCGAATTCATGCTGAAGCCTTTGCAACTCCCTGTGGCAGTCGGAATCGTCCAACATCTGGCTTTGGCCGAGCAAGTAAGAGCTAGCTTCCGTCTTTGAGCAGGTGGAATATGGAGCGAGGGCTTGGTGGCTGCGAGAGAAGGTAACCGGGGAGGTAGATCGCTTCGATATCTTACTCGCCGACTTCTGCAGCTTCGTCCTCCTCGAGTAGCAACAGCAAGGGTAGGCCCTAATTTCTCTGCTTTGCGAGCTTTTAATCGGGTGCCCGGAAGGCTCGGATATGGGGTCAACTCTAGATCTTGACTTCCTCGGCCTGCAGCAACCACAACACTTCTTCTTCTTCTGCTGCTTCTTCTTACGTCCTGGGGAGATAATAGACTTCTTGGAGCCTGCCCCTTGGGCCTTGCACATCTGCATGTCTCTTAGCCTGTAAATCGTCATCCCCATGAAGTCATGCAACTCGATGAGTTGGTGGATAAGCGCCTTGTCGATGTAAATGCGGTCCATACCAGTGAGGGCGCTCGGATTAGCCACGCAATCCGCCGTGCAAAGGTTGTTCACGATTATCTCCACCCCCGGAAGGTTCAAAGATCTAATCTCGTCTATCTTGTTCAAATTGTCGTTGATTCCGTTGAGGATCCTGGACGCCTGGATGGCCCCTTGGAACTGTTCCGCTGTTACATAGCAATAAGGGTCGAAGTTGTCCGCTGTGAAGTCCGTGCTGGTGAAGATCGAGGCGTGGTTGATGATCTGGTCGATCACCGGGTACATGTTGTATTTGGCTGCGTTCAGTGATTGGAGGAGGGCCCCGAAACTTTGCGAGGAGAAGAGGTTGCTAGCTACAGTTTCTATGTAGCTGTTGCTCGGAAAGTTTAGGTGGAAATGACTTTCTCGGAATTGTTTATCTCTTAATTGGTTTTCCCTTAATTGGTTTTCTCTTATTTGGTTTTCACATAATTGATTGTCCCTTAATTGACTTTCTAGGAATTGGTTGTCCAGTATGTAGTTATCTGGAAAGATATTTTTCGAGAGGTTGTTCCCTAGAAAGTTCCTTACTGAACAATTGTCCACTTGGAAATAGTTTGCTTGGAAGTTGTTTGCTGGGAGGTTGTTTGCTTGAAAGTTGTTTGCTGGGAGGTTGTTTGCTTGGAATTGGTTTGCTGGGAGGTTGTTTGTTTGGAAGTTGTTTGCTGGACGGTTGTGTACTGGGCTATTGCTTACCGAAGAATTGTTTACTTGAGAGTTGTTTACCGACATATTGTTTTCTGGAAAGTTTTTTCCCGAGAAGTCATTTTCCGGAATGTTGTTTCCCAACAAGTGCATCTTCTTTGACTGGTTCGGCAAGTTGTTTTTATCAAAAAATTGTTTATTCTGGGATTGTTTATCCTGGGATTGTTTATCCTGGGATTGTCTATCCTGGGATTGTTTATCCTGGAATTGTTGATCCTGGAATTGTTTATCCTGGAATTGTTTATCCTGGAATTGTTTAACCTGGAAAAGTTTATCCTGGAATTGTTTATCGTGAAATTGTTTATCGTGGAATTGTTTATCCTGGAACTGTTTATCCTGGAGTTGCTTATCTTTGAAGATATGTTTCGTAAGGGTCGTCCGACTTTTTGATATATTTTCCTTCGGATGGTCGTTTTCGGGAAAGTCCGGCAACTTCTCGAAGGAGCAAGTAAAATCAATGTCATTCTGATCGAATCCCTTTCTGATAAAGCTCATTATACGGTCAAGAGACATGAATACGAGAATTTAGAGAGGAGACATTATTGATGGATTACTTTTGACACCTGTCAAAGCGACCGACTACTTCTTTGCCTTACATTTCAAGTTGTTTTAGGAATGTAGGTATCTATACATACAATTTGTAAATATATATTGCCTGGGTTACACAAAATTACACACCCAGTGTCCCATAAATAAGTAGAATCAAATCTTTGGTAGAATGGAAGCCTAAAATTTAAATCATTGATGACGTTATTTAAAAAATTGAAATGAAAAATCCTACTATACGTTGTTTTTTTCGAAGTGGACAATAAAGTGCGAGTTAGGCAACCAAACGCGCTTTCATTGTATTTAGTCCCATTACATGAAGGTATTGATTTGTATCTCTGGAAAAGCTCACTAGAGGGCGTCTTAAGACAACTACAAAGAAGTACGTATCCCCGCTATAATCAGAACAGATTTAAAACTGTATAAATATACTTATACAAAATATTGACATAAACAAATTGAATTAGCTAAAGATTTCACACTAATATTTATTACTTTTTAGTATCATTATCAGTATTATTATTCTTATTATTACCAGTGTTAATATCGTAAATGATACTATACAGAGTGATATTTACAACATGAAATACCTAAATATTTTTCTGTCCATTCGTATGTGGGAGCAACTTCGTTCTCCCACGAATGACTAATTTTTTTTTAATAATGTGTCCCGAACTTTTTGCGAAACTAATATTGATTTACATGTAGGCGCCGTCGTAAGGCCAGACACCAACCTCTCTCATCCATTTGAAAGTCGGCTAGCCCCTGAAGTTGCGCAGGGGCGAATCAATATTCCCCATACGGAAACATCTGTTAGAGACAACCAGCCGGCAAAATGTAATTCTACTGGCACACTGAAGATTCACCCGAATTGAAACACGAAACGTGAGTACGAAACCTTTTCCGAATAACTCACTTTTAACTTTTCTCACCCTATCGTCTTGCGGCCTTCGGGCCTCTTTTTCACACACTTGTGAATTTACCCCACATCTTCTTCGTCCTTTCGTTTCATCTCCATAAGAGGGAATCTCGTCTTATTGCGATTTGTATCATTAAAATACAAATTAAAATTATAAATAGATAAGGTGATTTGAAGAATTATTGATAACTTTTTTAATTCATTTTTAGGACTATTTAATAAAGCAAGGACAAAATGCTGGAAGGAGCAGTAGCCAGGCTTTTGAACCAACTGTTGGGGAAGTACGTGGTGGACCTTGACACCGAGAATTTGAACGTTGGAATATTTTCCGGGCACGTGCAACTGACGGACCTTAAACTGAAGGCTGAAGCTTTGGTGAGTTGCTTGGAAAATTCCTGGCTAGTGAGAATAATTAGGTGTTAGAATATTAATAAGAATGGCACTAAAACCTTTTAAGTATTAATAAAAAATTAAAAATATTTATAGAAGAAGGGTGGCCAGGACATGCGATCTATTTTCGCATGACTGTAAATAATGTAGAAACATTTGTTTTTAATGAGAGGTGTATTGATTGCTTGTTCAAGACGTACACTCGGTATCTTTTCAAATGTTACAAATATCCTTCTTGATCACATTCGAATCAATATACTTCCAAATATTTCACAATGTTGTATACTTCCATTAATGCCCAATGAACATTTTAGTACGAACTCGATCTCCCCATTGAAGTAACAGCAGGAACCATAGGCAAAGTATGGCTTCAAATTCCTTGGAGTTCTTTGTGGAACCAACCGGTGGTGGTCAACATCGAGGACGTCCACATCGTGGCTACCCCCATCGTAGGAAACAAACCCTTCGACGAGGAAAAGAACAAACGTCTCCAAAGGGCCTTGAAACGAAAAGCTTTGCAAGTCTTGAACACGAGAAACGACCTCATCGGAGGCCCCAGCTTCTTCTCGGAATACCTCATCACCAACATAGTCAATAACCTGCAGCTCAACATTAGCAATGTTCACATTAGGTACGAAGACACCTCGAACGGGGACGCACCTTTAGCCGCTGGGATTTGCATCAGCAACATCACTGCGGAAACAACGAACAGGTGAATTTAAATTTGATTTTGAAAAGAGTTTAGAGTACATTATTAACATCACTAGCAGACTTAGAAAAGTTAAAAACATTAGAAACATTAGAAACATTTGAATCATTAGAAACATTAGAAAAACATTGCCAACATTGAAGACATTGCAAAAGTGATCAAAATGTTGCAGCAAATGGAAGGCCACGAAAGCCACAACTAAAACCAGCGACACCAGCTATTACCTTGTGAAAATGGAAGCTTTGTCCATCTATTGGAATCCTCGACACAAATTGATGAAATGGGACCTTCCTTCTCAATACTACGCTTGGAGGAACGCTATGTCCAGCAGCTTACAGAACTTCTCCATGAATAATGAAGATTTCGATTTCTGTAAGTTTACTGATTTATTACTTCTGAGACCAATACATTCACTATAGTCTTATACCAATACATTCTTATGACAACAGTACTGTCGTCCAGGTACTCTAATAGTTAAGATTTCCCAATTGTAATAACTACTTATCAATTTAAAAAAAATGTCTTTCAGTAATCAAACCCATGACGACAAAAATCAAGATGACAATAAGCAAATCCCCCAGCGGAAGCATAACGAAGCTCTTCAGCGACATAGTGATCCAAGACTGCAACGTCCAAATCTCCCGAGACCAATACCAATCGATCCTCTGCGTCAAGGACTCCTTCACAAGGATGTTCGCCAGCTGGAACTTCCTGCACATCCGCCCCAACCAATCAATTATCGAGAACAAGAAGATCTGGTGGCGCTACGCTTACCATGCAACAGTCGAGCAAAGGATCAAACCCTACACCTGGAGCAGAATCAGGATGGTCCGGCAAAACTACAAATGCTACACGGAGATTTACAAGAAGATCCTCCTTAACCCGAACGACACCGAGCTAAAATTGGACCTCCAGAAGTACGAGGACAAACTCTCGATAGTCAACATCACCATAGCGAGACAGCAGGCGAGGTTAACCGTTCACGCGGGCAGTCTCTGTGAGAAGAGCTTTTGGGATATTCTACCATCTCCGGAACGAACGATCCTTTGCGAGAAAATCGGATTCCTTCAGAACTCGCAAACGCAACAGCCAATTTTGGAACACAACTACAACTTCCGGATCGGGAACATCAGTATTTCTTTCGTTAACTCCGGGAGGGAAATCCTGGTGGCCACAGTGACCCAACTGATCTCTTCCTTCCAACCGGACTTCACCAAAGAAGCTTTCAAAGGAAGCATCAAGGTCGAAGCTTTAATAATCGAAGGCGCCAGCATCGAGGATCACCTCATTCCAATTTTGTCCTCGGAACACACCTACAACAGCCCTGCTTACTTCTTGAAACTGGACATCGAGAAGATGCCGAAGAACTCCGAGAACAACTACAACGTCAATTTCGTTCTGGAAAGTTTGGAACTGCTTTACCATCAGCACTCGTTCCAAGAGTTGAAGAAGTTTTTCAACAGTAAGGAGTTCTCAATGGATAAGATGCTGAAGAACATCACGACCTGGCCTACGTTGCTCTTCAACTACCTAAGCGACAAATTGGTGAAGAGATGGAACTTCAACTTCAACGTCAAGCTACCTTATCTGGTCTTGCCTGAGTCTGGATCAATGCTTTTGTACGTATTCCAGTCACCAACAGTTTAATATTTAACATATATATTTAAGTTTAACTCAAATTCAAATGGTTCTTTTGATTTCAACCACCCTCAAGTTAGATTTTTAATTTGTTGTTGTTTTAATGTTCCCAGAGGCCAAAACATCTTAATTTTGGACTTAGGCCAACATATTCTCAAGACTGAACTAGGGACCCTAACAGGCTCTCCAGATGCCACACAAATGGAAATGGAGGAGCAACTGTATTCTCGCTTCCACATTGATTGTAATGGGGCACAAATCCTCTTTTGCGATAACAGCGAAAATTGGAAAGAAGCTAGGAAGGAGAGGGACACGGATTTGCACATTTTGCCCAAGTATTCGTTCGTTGCCTCTTACGCCACCTGCCTCAAAACTATCAAAAATATCCCGAAGTAAGTTTTTCTTTGAATACTGTTAAACACTGCTCTGCGTACTATTGTTCTCTCTTGTATTTTTCCTTATATCTTTCAGGATTCGGATTACCATGGTCTTCTCATGTTTATCCTCCCGAACGTTATGTATCGTTTTTGTTACCCAAAAGTCTATCTCATATGGTCTTGCCTCTTTTTTTCTTTCAACCGCAACTAGTGAATCTAGTACAACCTATAGTTGTTTCAAATATATCATTAATGTCTTGTCTTCTTCTTATATAAGTAGTATAGATGAAGAGATTCCAGGACACTTGGCGGCCTCTCCATGACTATTGACAAAGACGACCACCAATTATCATCATCGAGTCTCTTAGATCACTTCTTCAGCTTAAGATGTTGCCCTTGGAAGTGCTACTTTATTCGATTTTATTATGTCGGTGAGGGAGTCTTTGGTATGTCATATGGCTGATGTTGTAGACCACTCTCTTGGTTTATGTGGTGCTGAATTGTTTGGACGTGGGTGTGTGGATAGAACTGTAAGAGATTTCAGAAATTTCAATCGTCCTGCTTTTCTCCATAACTTGCAGTTAGTGCCTTTGCACGAGATGCTTCGAATGATGGGGGCCACTGAGAAGGTGAACTTTCTCAACTATCACCTTTTAAGGCTTTTTGATACCTAAGCACCTTACGTACGATAACATATACTACATGGTATGAAAAGTCTCGGACCTGACAAAAAAAGAAATCAATTTCTTTACCAAAAAATGTTTTTATTCTTCGGTATACTCTCTATCTAGAGCTCAGCACTGTGTCTAGAGTAGTACATTTAACCCAGCGGTCCTCCAACTTTTTCATGCCCTTTTTAAAAAAAACTATTTGTCGAGGTCTGCAAAAAAGGTCTCCATTTCGGCTATGAGCTCAACAATCGTCGTGAATTTCTTTCTTTTCTTTGAATGCTCTTCAATGGCAATTAAATATATTTATTACACTTTAGGCAGAAGTTCAACATCAACTTCCCAATGATCAAGGTGAACATATCCGAGAGGAAGATAGGGCTCCTGCTGAAGTTCTTCAACTGGTTCGAGGAGGCCATCTGCAAAATGGACGAGGCCAAGCTGTACGTGGAAAGAAACTGGAAGAGCGACAGGGTTAAAATTAAGTTCGGGGAGAACTATTTGGCCCACGTCCAGAACACTATAACAGTGTACGACACTTACTTGAAGACGAAACGCAGCAGATCGAGCAGAAACAGCTTCTTGAACCCGAACGCGAGGAGAAAATCCGAGCACGTCCAGAAGGAAAACATTAACGAGGCCTGGGCTCGAACCGTAGATTTGCCAGGATTAGAAGACAACATTTCTCCGAACAACACGATCTCCGTTCTGCTAGGGTTCATAGTAAAGGAGTTCCAAATTTTGTTTTCGAGGTCCAGCGATAGCACGGATAGACCTTATTTAATGTTCCGAATTGGATTGTTCTCCATGGATGCCGCTTTGATGACCTACGGGCCAGCTTATCAAGTTTCCGTTAACAGCGTCCTTTTAACTGACAAACTCCACACGACTCCAAGTGGGCAATACTTAGATTTGATCCATAGCCCTATTCCTATTACATCAGATGTTCTTCAAATATTGTACAGGAAGGTTAGCGCTGGTTGTCCCGACTTTTGGACCCATTTCCATGGGGTAGAAACTTCTCTGGTGGCAGACATTGGAAGTATTAACTTGATGATCCATCAAGAATCGGTTCACACCATTATCAAGTATTACAGATATTTGAATGAGAAGTAAGTACAAACGACTTTCAAATTAAATCTTTTATGGTTTTGACTTCCGTCAAAACCTTTCCTTCATACTTTGTAACAAAATTTATATTTATACTCATATTTTGAACCAAAACTCTTCATGGTTACTCATAGTTGTCTGTTGTACCCTGAAGATGTCTGATTAGACTTAACCGTAGCCATAAGTATAAAGAAATTAATCAACCTAAAAGACAACTCACTCCAACCTTAATATCATCAATTTATTTTACGTTCCTAGTTTATTTCTTTGTGTTTTCTTATAGATTCAGCAAGCAGGTCTCCACGCAACTCTTGGAGCGAATCGTGCAACTCTGGAGGTACCTCCGGTGCCTCCTCCAAAGCAAAGTTCCGGAAACTCCGGTTCCCCCCGGATCCGTGAAGTTCTCCCACTCCGGAAGATTATCGGACGTTAACGTCCGTGTGTGCGACTCCGATTTCGACATCGTCAACGTCCAGGTCTCCGGCTTGGAAATGGACTTCCTGTTTCGCGCCAACGAAAGGTTCATCTTCAGGTCCTATTTAAGCGCCTTGAACGTGGACCACCTCTCCGATCTGACGCTCTATCCGAAAGTCCTTACGGCTGACGGAGACAAAGTCTTCGAGGTGAAGTACGTGAGGTACGCCCCTCACTTGCACTACAGGAATGACATTTCGACTAGGATGAACGACTTGGGAATGGACGGAAGCTTCAAGTTCCATTTGGGGCAAATTCACGTGACGGTGCTGTACAAACTTATTGTCCAACTGCAGAGGTTCATCATCAATTTGGAAGCCTTCCAGTTCTTCCAAAGTCTTGTAAACTTTCTGCACAAGAAGGTCACGCAAGCTACGGATACGTTGAAAACGAATTCGAAAATTCAACTGGCTATCAACGTCAAAGGTCCTGTGCTGCTTTTTCCCCAGAAATCTTCGTCGCCAAATGTTGTTATCGTCAATACCGGCGAGATTAACGTAGAGAACTTCTTTAAGGAGTATTCCAAGGATGAGAGGGTTGAAAATATTTTGGTTAACCTGAATAATATTACAGTTAGTCGGGGGATTATGACTTTAGCCCCTTCGTTGGAAATGCAGGAAGTCATCGTGGAGCCCATTGGGGTCCATCTTGACGTCAAAAGGTACACTTCGACGAATAAGGCGATCACGAAATCTCTTTCTTGGGATATCGATGGGGTAATGGATGTGATGCATGTTACTTTAGGCCAAAGGGACTTGTCGACCATTATCGCTATTTACACGGACAACATTGGGGAAGGAAAAATTTTGGACTTGTTCCCGGAAGTGATTAAAAGTCCCGGCCAGGAGAGGGAAACCGACGAAGCTGTCAAGAGTTTGGAAGCCTTCTTCTGCGAGTCAAAGCACAAGGACATTTCGGTGAAGTTCAGTTTCGACGGCTTGAACCTGACTTTATTCTTTGATTCCGGAGAATTGCTCAGCTCGCCGATTAGAGACCTAAACCACGGTTTGTGCAAACTATCCGTGGAGGAAATAATGACTTCCTTCGTGATTTACACGGACAAGAGTTTGGATGGAAAATTGTGCGTCGATTCGGTGCAGATCGAGGAAATTGGCCCCGACGCGAATGCGTACGATAAAGGCATCCTCCAATCCCCTATTGACGACAACAAGAACAACAATTGCCACATTACCGTGAACAAACCTCCGATCGTCGACATAACGTTCAACAAGACCAAAACCGAGGACAAGACCATCGACATTATTGTCGGTAGATTGAGTCTTAGCCTTTCGGTGCCGTTCTGCGAAAAGTTATCCTTGTTCGTTTTGGAATGCCTGCCCAAGGATAATGTTGAATCAGGGATTATAAACCATGGGTATGTAAGCGACCAAATTAATGAGAGTACGGAAAACCAGCCTTTTAAAACGAGTTTAACGATAGCTGTGAGAGTGAATCGTCCGGAATTTATGTTCATCGTCGAAACGACGTCGAATAAGAAGCGATATTTCATCACCAAGGCTGAAATCTTGTGCGACTATTCGCGACATGGCAGCAGGATTAACTACGTCCTCTCTTTGTCGGGGCTACAATCTGCGTTTTACGAATTGGGAATAAATTCTTTGGAACCGTATTCAATTCTAAAGCAATGCGATGTCGAATTGTCGAAAAGTTATACGGAAGAAAAAGGGGACAAAATCACCAGTTGCATATCTTCGATTCAGGTGAACTTGTGCGATCGAGTTGTTCATAGTATAAACGATATTTTGAATGACATAATCGAGCATTTTAAGTTACCGGATGTGGATAACCTGGTCGTGCCAAATTTTGTAAAAAAGTCGCAGAGTAAGTCGTTCGAAGTCGAGGACCTTTGGGAGCCGAAGAAGGTCAACGAATACATCCCGGCGGCCGAGGAGGAATTCTTGGGCAGCAAGTCTCCCCAGATCCATCAAGTTTTCCTGCTGCAGAAAATTAATCTGGTCGTTATCCTAGAGTTAGACCAAAGTCCAGTATTGCTCCTGAAGTCGACCTTCGAGATGACCGTGCACAACTGGTCGTCCTTGTTGAACTGCACTTGCGAGTTGACAATCCAAGGGAACTACTTCAACGAGGGCATCCAAACTTGGGAGCCTTTCATCGACCCCATCGTCATTGACGAGCACGAGTACAAGCCTTGGGAGGTCTTCGTCAAGATCTTCCAGGACAAATCATTGCCGATGCTCAAGAACATCAGCGAGACGGCTCTCAGGAAGGACGGGAAGAGCAGGAAGCATTCGAACTCGAGGACATCCACGGAAGACGAAGAGGAATCCGGGGACGACATGGTTTACCTTCAACCTTCGAGTTTGTCGCACAACCGGAATAATAGGAGAGTGAAGACTAGCCTGTCGACTTTTCTGGATGATTCTGATTCGGAGAACGAGGATGGAACTGTGGAGAAATTGGCTGCAGCCATTTCCGATTTGTTTACTGGGTATGTACACATTTATTAAAACAATATTTCAAGAAATTAAACAATACTTCAAGAAATTAAACAATACTTCAAGAAATGAAACAATTATAATAAAGAATTAAACACCATAAAAGCAATAGCTTTAAACAATGAATTCGATCCTAATATAATACAAAAAATAATAACTAAACATAATTCTTATCACACTTTCCATTCATCCCTTTCAAAAATCAATAATGATAAACATTTAATTTATAAATCTATCACTTATAACAACACGAAATTAAACCCCCATAAAAATATTTTCAAAAAACATAATTACAACCTCTCTTTCAAAAACAAATCTTCAATAGGTCAAAAACTAATTAATACTAAACAAAAAATACAGCCACTAGAAAAATCAGGTATATATAAAGCAACATGTCCCAAATGCGGTGCTTTCTATTATGGCGAAACTGGTAGATCCGTCCAAAAACGAACAAACGAATACATCCAAGATAAAACTAATTCAGAGATAGGGAGACATATTCTCTTCACAGGCCATAAATTCACCATAAATGATTTCATCTTAGTAGAAGAGGAGAAGAATATAAGAAAAAGGAGGCTCAAGGAATATGATTATATTTGCAATTCGATTGGAAATGACAACGTAGAAAGGTGCCATCCTACTTTATATCATCTCGATTCAGTGGCGGTCCTAAGGAGGGGCGATCGGGGCGATCCTGTCACGTGTTACATGTTTGTTAATTAGTTTGTGAACAATGTTTGTGATGATGGTAAACTGCTACTCAGCAATAAACGTTTGACTCTCTACATTTGGCACCAATATATCTTGTAAATAAACTAGACTCAGGTAAACAGCAACTATTAATATATTTTCCTAAAAAAAACATTACTATATCAAAATACAAAATGGATGTCATGATGTTTCAAAGAACTAATCCTCATATGTCGTAATTGTTGTCCATTTCAGTTTGTCGAATGTTTATGTATATTTTCTCTGTACTTTAAACTGTTATAATGCGTATATTTATTTTATATTTCTGACTATTGTTATACGTTATATATGAACCAAAAAATTTTTTAACTGTTGTAAGTTCCATTTGGATGTAATTTGGCTTTCCAGCACCCGATGATGGCTAAAGCTATGTAGTCGAAACGCGTCGTGCGTCAATAAAAATCAATTAAAACAGGAAATCTGTCTGAATTTCATTTCTAACAAATTAAATAAAACAATACTTCAAGAAATGAAACAATACTTCAAGCAATGAAACAATACTTTTATAAATTAAATAATACTTAAAGAACTAAAATAATAAACATATCACGTGAAATAAAATAACTTCTACTTATTGTTATAATCGTTGGTGATTTACTTACATAAAATTAATTTTATTGTCAGGGATTGGAACGAGAGCGAAGGAAGCGAATGCGAGCAATCCAGCGATGGTGAAGAAGATTCTGACAACGATTTAAAATCGAAATCTCAGGGTACTCCAACAACAGAGGCAATACAAAACTACAAAAAAGGCACCTATGTCCTCATCGATGCCAAAGAAGTCCTAAACCTGACCATAACGCCCTGTTTCGTCAAAGTTCTGAACGAGCTGCTCACAATGTATTCCAATAAAACTCTGTCTATAAGCAGCAACAAGAAGATTATCAATTTGGTAAACGACATAGGTCCACAAACGAAGGTGGAATTGTTCGAGAACAAAGGAACGGAAAGCAACCAGAACAACATTTTGGTTTGCGCGAAGACCTACGAAAATCAGGATTCCGCGCCAAATAGTCCATCGAGGAGCTACTTTAACATGGATTTTAACGATGACGACGATTTGGACAGCAATTGCGAAGAATCGTGCAAAGGGAACGAAATGGGACCCGATTACGACATCATCAATAGTCTGCAGTTTCCGATGTTTGGAACAGCTTCTTTGTACGACAGAATCAATAAACATCACTTGAAGGTGCACGTTCCTGGGTTCCAGACTTTGCAAACTAGTTGCCCGAAGAAGAGTTGGCAAAAGATCATGAAGTTGCACTCGAACGTGAACAACCATTTGTACTACTTGGTGGCGAAGCATAGCATTGGCAAACAAGGACGAACGGTCGTCTTCAGCTCTCCTTTGCAGATCAAAAACGAGACTTGTTTTGCTCTGAGTGTCCTTTACCAACCTTCCGTGTTGCAAGAGTTGAGTTTGGAGCCTGTTGGTGACGTGATGAATCCTTTCGAGACTACTATGAGGATAAACGTCCTGGAGGCTCACGAGCATTATAATGTGCCCCTTTATATCGCCTATCATTGCAAATTGTTCATACAGCCGGCGTATGCAGAGTAAGTATTCTTTTATTCATTAGTATGTTAATAATTGATTCATGATGTAGTACCACTATACTGGGTGAAACGTAGTAAAGAAAAGATTTGCTCAAAAAAGTGATTTTGTACATAGCTACAACTGTTTTATTTAAAAACCATGGGTCTTGTTGGTAGTTCTAGGTAAATAAACACGCACATTAAAGAATACAATGACCAAAAGAAGTTGAGAATGTGAATGGCTTTGTGGGCAGAGATGAGAGAGGTGATCTATTAATGAATTCATTCGGTAAGAACTTAGAAAAGATAATATGATAATAGGTAATGAGAACAGAACAGGAAAACTAAAGACCATAGGGTGTCAAAAAAATCTAACTATGAGAAAAAGAGAACTATATGAAAAAAGGAAAGAGTAAAAATATGACCATGAGGGGTTTTGTTATCTTAAAAGTAGAATTATATTTCAAAGAAAGAAGTTCCCAAAATCTTTGAATAAAGTTCATAGCCAATGTATGCTACCAGTAATTACAGTTATACAAGTTTTTTACCGAAATAATAGCAAAGAGACTTACGCAAAAGCTTGGCGATTAACAAGTACGTGAGAATGAAGGGCTGACACCTGTTTACTAGGTCATGTACCAATAATGAAAAATATTGAAAAAAAGACCAATGATATGAATTGAAATTAGAAAAACTTGACAACTATGTATACTAATACGATAACTCAAAAACGACTTGAGCTAGATCGATGAAATTTGGTATGCAGTCATTTGAGCTAAAAAGTAAACTCGTATCAACTTTTGGTTTAATTGGGATAACCGGAAGTGGCAGTTTACCTGAAACGGAAGTGAAACTCTTTCAAGTAAAGTGCCCTACTGCTTCAAGGTATTTGTTTCAAATTTTGTACCAGCTTCAAAAATAACGAAAAACTCACAGATA
>JAWQRP010000386.1:0-29700 GCA_033557875.1 Quadriops clusia
AACGTATACCTATAAATAGTAGAAACACAACCCTAAATCAACAGTTTATATAACGTAAACAAACCATCGTTTTTTAAACGTTGATTTTGACGTTACTTTACCATACTTAGTAGGTCGATCGTTACAATTACATGTAGAAAAACCGTTTAAAAACGTTTGCAAAATAACGTTGAATATGCAACACAAAAGTACCAGTTTATAAACGTTTACTAAATAACGGGTAACGCATTTTCAACCAATGAAACGTTTTTTCAACGTTACTTCAACGTATGTCTGTTTACAGGGTATTATTCACTTCTTATGTCGGCACTGAATCACTGACACAGTTTTAAAAGCGATCCCCGAACGGTACTGTTCATAACTATAACATAGATGTTTCAACATTTAATTCTCAAGCATTAAATCTGATCAGCTGTTCGGACAAAATGATTCGCACGACCCCAAGGAACAGCTCGCTTACTGCAAAGGACAAGGTCGCACACAGATGTACCATTTTAATTTATTCGTACAAAATTTAGGTACGCTTGTTCGATCTCCATACTTGCTTAGAATAAATCTACCAAAACGCCCTGTATAGGTGAATAGTAATCTCGAAAGCTGTCCACAAATTCCCAAAACCCACCGACCACCACAAGCAAATCATCAATACCTTCTTTCAGAAATAGTTTCCATCTCATAAACATGCGGAAATATTTACATATATGTGCGGAGTATTCAGGAGCCCGTTTCTCCCGAATTATTTATGTATACGCCCATGTCCATAGTTGTAAGCCATTTGTAAACAACGCCACATTATGCCTACTTTTGTTTCAGATTGTATCGCACCTACGTATGCGTTGTGCTTGGCTCTTTTCGAGGATATTTAAATGTAGGTGGTCCGCACGAACAAGTCATTCCTGTTGTGGAATCAGTTAAAATAGATCACGACGTGGTCTTGCTGCGCTTGCGAAATGCTGTCGAAGTCACCAGATACGTTCGTCCTCTGCCATTGGAGACCCAGTAAGAAAAATAATATTTGTATGTTACGGTGAATGTGATTCATTGAAAACTATCCATATTTACCGGTTGATACTAACCAAAATGCAAAATATTATCCATCCATCACAATATCATATATTTTATCAATGATTTCTGGAGTAGTAACCTCAACAGGGCGTCCAGAATGTAATATATAGAGAAGGGAGAGGACAAATGCAAGCTTATAGGCACGAAAAGTGTAAGCAGTTTTTTTCGGTGATTCCGAGAAGGAGTAGGAGAGCGGCCAATCAAATGCAATTCCGTTGCGCCGACTGACGAAATATCAGGCCCGTACTAAAGTATAAATTTACAGTAAATGAAACCTGGTCATAAGCTGCCCGGCATTTTAGTGAATATCTATGAAATAATAGGATTTTATGTACTTACTTGTAGTAAGGCACATTGTTCTGAGCCTTTTTAACTTTCCTCGAATCATTTCTGCAACTTACTACAGCACATTTCCCCATTTTCAGATATTTTGATTCCACACTCTCACAATACTGACTGGCGTAAGAGCGGGCCCGCTACGAATGTTCAGAAATGTTCAGCGATTTACCTCACCTCGCCCCGTCCGTGAGCGAAACGGGTGCGCATACAATCCTCTCCCTTCTCTATATATTATTAAACCTCCTTGGTGCAGACTCACCATAATGTTTATCAAGCATCTCTTTAATCTCCTGCGGCGTTTTGCCTTTCATAAAGTAATGTTTAATCACCACACGAAATTTTTTTTCTTCCATTTTTTGAAAATCACTCGACTTCCTCGATTCAAACAAATGCCGAACACAAAGAAATAGACCGATCTGGCTGAAACTTGGTGTGTGTTCTATGATCAAGTACTGCTTATCCTTTTTAGAGAAAATTATGGAGGACGAGGTAGAGAAGTTTGTTTCGCTACAGGACGAAACAACAGAGGAAAATTGTCCACCGTGTACTTGGAAACGATTCCCAAGAAATGCATTCCTGGATATAAATGCCTTCAAAGGATTGAGGATCCTTATGAGAATTGTTCTGTGAGTTGATTAAATACAACTGATTGTCAGCTAATTTATGGTACTTATTGGGCTTCATTGAAATTATTGTATTTTAATTTTTTCATTTTACTTGTATTTCATGGAATTTATTGTATTTCTTCGAATTTACTGTATTTTATCGAATGTTTTATAAATAGTACGATGAACAAAACCCATGGAGCGGCTTCATCATATGCGATTCAGGAAACGGACTCTATCCAGCAGCTCTCTATTTAGAAAATATCGGAGAATGCGGATTTGTACGAACCAACGTTTATCCCAAGCTTGATATATTAAACCTAGTAATACAAGAAGCCATGGGTATGTCTTTTATCTTAATGATTCGTTTTTTTTTATTTATTAGGTATAGTAGAACTAGATTGATGTTTGTCAGACCTGATAAGGATAAGTAGAAATTCGGATAAACGGATCAATTAAAAAAGATTGTAATAGGTATTCCATAAGCCTTTATTCCTTCAAATGTCTTGAAAGCTCTAGATATTTAGTAAGCCTACGATGATTTAACTGTCTTTATAGCCCTAGATCTTTGGTATGTCTTCGCTCCTATGACTGTCTTATTTCTTTAACTGTCTTATTTCTTTAACTGTCTTATTTAAAGCCCTAGATTTGTGGTACGTCTTCACTCCTTTAACTGTCTTATTTCTTTAACTGTCGTATTTCTTTAACTGTGTTATTTCTTTAACTGTCCTTATTTAAAGCCCTAGATTTGTGGTACACCTTCACTCCTTTGACTGTCTTTATAACCCTAGATCTTTGGTATGTCTTCACTCCTTTGACTGTCTTATTTCTTTAACTGTCTTATTTAAAGCCCTAGATTTGTGGTACGTCATCACTCCTTTGACTGTCTTTATAGCCCTAGATATTTGGTACGTCATCACTCCTTTGACTGTCTTTATAGCCCTAGATATTTGGTACGTCATCACTTCTTTGACTGTCTTTATAGCCCTAGATCTTTGGTATGTCTTCACTCCTTTGACTGTCTTATTTCTTTAACTGTCTTATTTCTTTAACTGTCTTATTTCTTTAACTGTCTTATTTAAAGCCCTAGATTTGTGGTACGTCATCACTCCTTTAACTGTCTTTATAGCCCTAGATATTTGGTACGTCATCACTCCTTTGACTGTCTTTATAGCCCTAAATCTTTGGTATGTCTTCAATCCTTTGACTGTCTTATTTATTTAACTGTCTTTATAGCCCTAGATATTTGGTACGTCATCACTCCTTTGACTGTCTTTATAGCCCTAAATCTTTGGTATGTATTCACTCCTTTGACTGTCTTATTTATTTAACTGTCTTTATAGCCCTAGATATTTGGTACGTCATCACTCCTTTGACTGTCTTTATAGCCCTAAATCTTTGGTATGTCTTCACTCCTTTGACTGTCTTATTTATTTAACTGTCTTTATAGCCCTAGATATTTGGTACGTCATCACTCTTTTGACTGTCTTTATAGCCCTAGATCTTTGGTATGTCTTCACTCCTTTAACTGTCTTATTTCTTTAACTGTCTTATTTCTTTAACTGTCTTATTTCTTTACCTGTCTTATTTCTTTGACTGTCTTATTTCTTTAACTGTCTTATTTAAAGCCCTAGATTTGTGGTACGTCATCACTCCTTTAACTGTCTTTATAGCCCTAGATATTTGGTACGTCATCACTCCTTTGACTGTCTTTAAAGCCCTAGATCTTTGGTATGTCTTCACTCCTTTAACTGTCTTATTTCTTTAACTGTCTGTTTGGTAGGTCTTTAATCTTTTAACATTGTTTGCTATAAAAATGAATTGAATACTTGGCGATTCGAATGATTGAATTTCGGATAAATGAAGTTCTACTATTACAGATATACAGATTATATTATATATAGATTATATTATATGTAGATTATATCTAAACTTTGATATTTTCTAAAAATCGTTTCGACCTTCTTATTATTGAAATCTTGTAGCCGCGAGCCCTATCGCAATCCCTCCAGCCCCCTGCGATTCATTCCGTTGCAAAATCGGTATTTGTCTGAACACATCCCAAGTATGCGATGGGATCGCAGATTGCCCTGACGGCTCTGACGAACAAGCAAAGTTTTGCTCCGAATGGAAGCAGCAGTGCCACCAGGAGGGAAACTGCGGTAACTGTTAGCTTAGATTCAAACCAATACCTTTCAGGATATCGCGGCTACCAACCAAACCTGTTGTGTTCAACTGTTTTCAGGTTGCGCGAGGAGCGAGATACAGTGCGCCAACGGTATCTGTGTGGGAAAGGAAGCGTTCTGTAATACCGTCGACGATTGTGGAGACAACACCGACGAACCTGAGAACTGTACTTGCCGGAGTTTCCTAGAATTGGCGCATTGGGATAAAATTTGTGATGGGGAGGTGAATTGTGTAGATGGGGCTGATGAGATTGGGTGTCCTTGTTTTGATGATCGAATTCGGTGTGAATCGTAAGTATTTCTTTTGTAGTTTATTTCTTTTTTAAATTATTTTTTTTTAAGTTATTTCTTTTTTAAGTTATTTCTTTTTTAAGTTATTTCTTTTTTAGGTTATTTCTTTTGTAATTTATTTCTAACTAATCTTAGTTTCAATCAATTAATTTAAATTTTTTGCAGAACCAATTCTTGTGTTACCAACGATTTGATATGCGATGGGTACAATGATTGCCCAGATGGGGAAGACGAAAAAGATTGTTTTTCTCTACAACCTGTTGATGAAAGGTAGTACCACACTAATAGTTTTCACTATTCTTAAGTTAAAATCAATGTTAATTTCAGAATGAACGGTGGGGAAGTCATTACGAAAACATCGGGGGTTTGGCATAGGGGTTGTTTCAAACCCCATCTCACAGTCCTGGAATTGGAACGAATTTGCTATGAACTGGGTTTTGTGGGAGGCAGCGCCGACAACCTCTATCCATATTCTATTAGCAATTTGACCGCAAGCCGCCCCTTAGTTGGCACATACAGTTTAGTGAAAATTAATGAGGGGGTTAGAATAGCTATTCGCTCAGGGAGGGATTCGCTCCTAACGTTCGAGAGCGATCCAGATTGCTTCAGATTATTTATTGAATGTTTGTAATAGTGTAATTTTAACTTTCTAAGTGTTAACTAATAAAGGAGGTTTAGTTTTCTCTTGGTGTTATAGTTGGACAAATTTGATGGGTGATGGTTGATGGGAGATGGTTGATGGGTGATGGGTGATGGTTGATGGGTGATGATTGATGGGTGATGGTTGATGGGTGATGGTTGATGGGTGGTGGTTGATTACTGATGGTTGATGGCTGATGGTTGATGGTTGACAGGTGATGGTTGGTGGCTGATGGCTAATGGCGTACTTACTCGTAGAGTAGTACCAAGAACGGTTGGTGGCCACGCAGTTACACGTTCTCGAGCAAGTCCTATTAGATTGCAGCTCGCGCAATAAATAACAGCAATCCTATATTCCGCAAATATCAATGGCTTACCGATATTTGTACTTTCTTCTGCGGAAGAAGCTCGCTTCTTGCAGACCACGAGCCGCATTCCTGGCCCTGGCCGCTGAACGGTTTCTCAGGTCGATGGCCGCCCAATACCCCCGACTAACACTAAATCGACTCGTCTCTGTGTGAGTGAGTGTGTAAATAACCCGCGCCAATAAAATGTTAATCGAGATTGGGCCCGCACCTGCAACGCTATAAAAGTAGGCGAACGTGACCTATGGAGCCATCCTCGGACATTTGTGTCACACTTGCATACGTATCAATTTGCTTACTCTTTTGCTGGCTCTTGCTGACTCTTTTGTTGGCTCTTGCTGACTCTTTTACTGGCTCTTGCTGACTCTTTTGCTGGCTCTTTTACTGACTCGGTTGGTGTGGGAAGGCCTTCCGGTTATGGAGCCCCTGAAGACGAGACGTAAGCTGGATGTAGTACCAAATGGAATTTCTTAAACACCATAACTGGGTCACGTCAGAGTTTGGCCTCTGCACCTGATACATGAAAATTAGTTGAAAATTAACGGGTTTGGAAATAAGGAATGGGCTGTCGTCGGTAGTTGAGGTTTTTTTATTCCATAAAACACTTACGACAAGAAAAAATATTTCTAATCGCCAGAAGCAGGTTTATTTCATTGAGAACAAGTTGGCTCGCCCCGTCTTTAACTTATAGTAAGCCTACCCGACAAAAGAATCTTCTCGGTCCAAACACAATAACACCCTCATACCTCTAGAGATAAAGCACCCGAATAACCTGCAGTGTTTTCTCAGAAATAGAGATACCTGCCACAATAAATAAAAACTCAGAGTACCATATTATGAAGCACGTCCGGAGTATTCTTCCTCAAAAGAACTCCTAACACCTAATGCCATTAACTTTCTTACTCGCCATGACATGGTCATAAAACTATTAACTCGAGGTGCGAAAATTTTCTTTTCGTTGAGATTTCGACTGTTTGGCCACCTGTTGGCCTATGATACACTTTGAACCATTGTTAAGGTACGCATTCTCAGTTTTCATAGATTATTGGTATTCATCTAATAATTGTTTTCATATATTAATTGTTTTCATATATTAATTGTTTTCATAGATTAATTGTTTTCATCGATTAATTGTTTTCATCGATTAATGGTTCTCATAGCTTAATGGTTTTCATAGATTCATGGTTTTCATAAATGGTTCGTAGTCTTAAATGTTCATGATTATTCTTAAACCAAAGTACCAGCGAGTCTAAGCAATAAAAGTAACCCAAGATAACCAATGTTTTGTCAAATACCAAACGAGCACACACACTGAATATATATACATATATTTAACGGTTCATACATTTTTATCACAATACGTCAGGCCAAGCCGAATATTAGTACTCGATCAATCGTCAAATTTTCGACGAAACCTTCATGGTTTACCATGAAAATTTCATGATTTAGGATGAATGGTTTTTCGACGAAATCTCATGGATTTTAGCTAAAAATCTCAAGAAGAGCAACCACCACAACAGGTGAACAAAATGGCGAACCTTCCTATAAGGTCACAGTGCAGCAGCCAGCCAGTTTACCCCAACATTAATTTTATTGTGCCCAAGGTTCCTCGTCTGCGCCAGCGTTCGTCTCTCTTCACCTCCGCGCCCTGGAAGTAACATTTGTCTCTCAAGAAGAACCTCTTCGTCAACAGCTGTTCCCGGGTGACGTAAATAACGCGATAAACTTACGAAACTCCGAAAAATCGCGAATAAATACAAATAATAAAAGCCGTTCGATAGAAATCGACCAGGAGCGTCCACCAGCCGAGCATAGGAATAGACAAAACTTGTTTCTCCCACTTACCTGTCTTGCCTCCTAAGATACTACCTGATCCGACAGTGTAGAGTTGCCTCTGCTCAAGAGCGCCGAAAGCCACATGTAGTGCGGTCTCTTATCAGTGTTTTGATTGCTCTTCTATTTGATTATTTTCTTCTTTGGGATCGATTAATGTGCCCCCAGAGGTTTACCACCATCACTTGCTGAAACACACAAACGTAAGTTGTACATTATTTTTTTTTCTACCGAAGAAACGCCAATAACATCGATGAAACTTAATGTCAATATGGGGTCATTAAATAACGCCTTTCCCAGCAAATAATCTCTTAAGATTGGTTATTTCTTACTACTTTTAATCTCTTACTATTGGTAGTCTCTTATTATTGGTAATCTCTTACTATTCGTAGTCTCTTACTATTGATAGTCTCTTACTATTGGTAGTCTCTTACTATTGATAGCCTCTTACTATTGGTAGTCTCTTACTATTGATAGTCTCTTACTATTGGTAGTCTCTTACTATTGATAGCCTCTTACTATTGGTAGTCTCTTACTATTGATAGTCTCTTACTATTGATAGTCTGCTACTATTGGTAATCTCTTACTATGTTTAGTTTCTTACTATTAGTAGTCTCTTACTATTGGTAGTCTCTTACTATTGGTAGTCTCTTACTATTGGTAGTCTCTTACTATTGGTAGTTTTTTGCTATTGGTAATCTATTACTATTGGTAATCTCTTAATATTTTAAATCTCTTACTTTGGGTAATCTTTTACTATTGGTAATTTCTTAATATTTTGAATCTCTTACTTTGGGTAATCTTTTACTATTGGTAATCTCTTAATATTTTGAATCTCTTACTTTGGGTAATCTTTTACTATTGATAATCTCTTATTATTGGTAATCTCTTACTGTCTGTAATCTTTTATGATGGGTAATCTTACACAGCACATCGGTATTCGCATCAGTAATCTTACTATCGCATCAAGATTTTGCATCAGAACTCTTATCTTAACACTCCCCAAAGTTAAAGAGTTTTGTCACATATTTTCCTAATTAGCAAATCCATAACGATCTAACCTGTTCTCTAAATTGTTTACACGCCAGTAAGCGCATATTTATTGACACTGGCATATCTTAAAAGCGGGTCAGGTTGTTAAACTCATCTGCATGCTTCTTGAGGAGATAATTACGTACGTCGGGTGATCGCAAGACCTGGTCGAAGCTTCGCTGGACAACTATGTTACTAATACTATAAATGTTTTTATAATACCTATATCATACGTTTTTTTAGAGTATTTCTTTTCTTCGAAAGTATTTCTTTAGTTAAAGATACTTCTTTTGACCAAAGATATTTCCTTTGGTAGAAGATATTTCGTTGGTTGAAGATATTTCTTTTCGTTGAAGATATTTCTTTTCGTTGAAGATATTTCTTTTCGTTGAAGATATTTCTTTTCCTTGAAGATATTTCTTTTGGTTGAAGATATTTCTTTTCGTTGAAGATATTTCTTTTGGTTGAAGATATTTCTTTTGGTTGAAGATATTTCTTTTGATTGAAGATATTTCTTTTCGTTGAAGATATTTCTTTTGGTTGAAGATATTTCTTTTCGTTGAAGATATTTCTTTTGGTTGAAGATATTTCTTTTCGTTGAAGATATTTCTTTTGGTTGAAGATATTTCTTTTGATCGAAGATATTTCTTTTGGTCGAAGATAGTTCTTTTGGTGTAAGATACTTTTTTGATAGAAGATATTTCTTTTGATAGAAGATACTTCTTTTGATTACTTCTTTTGATTTCGTCTTTTGATTTCTTCTATTGATTTCTTTTTTTTATGTCTTCTTTTGATTTTTTCTTTTGACTTCTTCTTTCGATTTCTTCTTTCTATTTCTTCTGTTGATTTCATATTTTGATATCGTCGTTTAATTTCTACTGTTGATTTCTTCTTTTGATTTCTTCTTTCGATTTCTTCTTTCGATTTCTTCTTTCGATTTCTCCTTTTGATTTCTTCTTTCGATTTCTTCTGTTGATTTCTTCTTTTGATTTCTTCTTTCGATTTCTTCTTTTGAATTCTTCTTTCGATTTCTTCTGTTGATTTCTTCTTTTGAATTCGTCTTTTGATTTTTTCTATTAATTTCATCTTTTGATTTCTTCTGTTGATTTCTGCTTTTTATTTCTTCTTTTGATTTCTTCTGTTGATTTCTTCTGTTGATTTCTTCTGTTGGTTTATTCTTTTGATTTCTTCTGTTGATTTCTTCTTTTGAACCCAGACTTTTCTTTTGCCCGAAGGTATCTTCTTCACCCTAACATATTCCTTTAACTTAAAGATAATCCTCCAACCGAAGCCTGCACCCAGAGGCATTTCTTACCGCTTGTCCTATTTATTGCGCAAAGGAATTCGGTCTACCACACCCCAATATTTCTGCGGCTGAAGAATCGACGCGCCAGCAACCTGTTTGAGTTCCTCTTTCGCTCGAGCATTTACAAACATTTGTTACACCGCTCATATAAATTATATAACGCGTTTACGTGGATGTGTACAAATAGCTGGAAACCCATTTAGCGGTTTCGACATTGAAAGTCAAACGTAATTAAACTTCAATTACCGATGGTTAATATTGGTAACGTTACAAACAAATTTGTTGGCGGTCGTGAAAACGAAGGTTCAACGTCTCTGGTTAATACTATGTAATTCATCATACTCAATTTTATGAAAGCACTGTTATAAGAAAACTGTCTACCTGATATACGAGAAAAACAATTAAGTATAACAAATCTCTATCATATGAGAACAGTTTATTGAATGAACACACAATTATAAGAAAAGACTCAATTATATGAACACATAGAAAACATTATCTTATATGAAAACACTCTATTATAAGAAAACACTATTGTACGAAAACACTCTATTATAAGAAAACACTATTATACGGAAACACAATTATAAGAAAACATCTATTATAAGAAAACACTCTATTAGAAGAAAACACTCTATTATAAGAAAACATCTATTATAAGAAAACACTCTATTATAATAAGACAACACTATTATTAGAAAACACTCTATTATAAGAAAACACAATTATGCGGAAACACAATTATAAGAAAACATCTATTATAAGAAAACACTCTATTAGAAGAAAACACTCTATTATAAGAAAACACTATTATACGAAAACACAATTATAAGAAAACATCTATTATAAGAAAACACTCTATTAGAAGAAAACACTCTATTATAAGAAAACATCTATTATAAGAAAACCCTCTATTATAATAAGACAACACTATTATTAGAAAACACTCTATTATAAGAGAACATTATTATACGGAAACACAATTATAAGAAAACACTATTATACGAAAACACTCTATTATAAGAAAACACTATTATACCTAAACACAATTATAAGAAAACATCTATTATAAGAAAATACTCTATTAGAAGAAAACACTCTATTATAAGAAAACATCTATTATAAGAAAACACTCTATTATAAAAAGACAACACTATTATTAGAAAACACTCTATTATAAGAAAACATCTATTATAAAAAGACAACACTATTATTAGAAAACACTCTATTATAAGAAAACATCTATTATAAGAAAACACTCTATTATAATAAGACAACACTATTATAAGAAAACACTCTATTATAATAAGACAACACTATTATTAGAAAACACTCTATTATAAGACAACACTATTATACGGAAACACAATTATAAGAAAACACTATTTTATGAAAACAAATCTATTCTATTACCTTCAGACACAGAACCTTACAAGAGAATATCTCCGATAACAATCAACGATGAAAGTACGTACATATTTCTAAAACTTCAACAAAAGATCGATTCTGAATTCATGACAACGCTGCAACGGTCCCATCGAGCAGTTTATTCTTGGAACAACAGATTTGATTTATATCTTATTGCGATTTAGTGGTATGAAATTCAAATGAAAGGTGGTATAATTACAATTAACTACTCTAAATAGTGAGAACATAATTATATTTCTTCATATTGCGTGAAGGCTACTTAATATTTATTTGCATGTTCGAGACTTCCTATTCGCTGGAGGTCATTACCTGGGATACCGTTTAAGAACAAAATACGTTGTTTAATTGATGTTTGAGGAGTATTATATAAGCGCAAATATTTGTCATTCATGGTGCTAAAATCACTGTTATTTTACAATAGTTGGAAGTTTCATAGTTATACTTATTATCATAATTTCATAAAATTATTCAAGTTGAAATTTCTATTGTTGAAATTTTGTTTGCTTGAATTTTTTTTAAATTTATTATTTGCTGCAATTTATTTGCTGCAATTTATTATTTTCTGCAATTTATTATTTGCTGCAATTTATTATTTGCTGCAATTTATTATTTGCTGCAATTTGTTTCTTGAAGACTTTTATAACTTAGTTGAAACTTATTACCAATCCCCAGAACGATGAATCATTTCTCTAGCCCGACGAATACCAATATCCTAAACCGTCGAAGAATTTGCATAACCTTAATATTCCGTTGGTTATGAATAATTACGTAACGAGACGTACATATTAATTGAAAATTAAATAATTTTCGAAATTTGATTTGTTGAAATTCATTGTATTTGTAGATTTTTTTAAATATTGTAGATTTTTTTAAATTTGTAGATTTTTTTAAATTTGTAGATTTTTTTAAATTTGTAGAAATTCTTCAAATTTTTAGAAATTCTTTATTTAGAAATTCTTCAATTAGAAATTCTTCAATTGGAAATTCTTCAACTAAAAATTCTTCAATTAGAAGTTCTTCTATTAGAAGTTCTTCAATTAGAAATTCTACAATTAGATATTCTTCAATTTTTTAGAAATTCTTCACTTAGAAAAATCTCAATTAGAAATTCTTCAATTAGAAATTCTTCAATTAGAAATTCTTCAATTAGAAATTCTTCAATTAGAAATACTTCAATTAGAAATTCTTCAATTGGAAGGTCTTCAATTAGAAATTCTTCAATTAGAAATTCTTCAATTAGAAATACTTCAATTAGAAATACTTCAATTAGAAATTCTTCAATTTTTTAGAAATTCCTCAATTTTGTAGAAATTCTTCAATTTTCCAGAAATGAACTAAATTTAGTTATTCAAAACCGAGACATCCGAATACCCCAGACACATTTCAGCGTACATCCGCTTCCACAACTCAAATGCACCATCACTAATTGAGGAACAAGTTCCAAGCTTATGTGTTCCATTATAACCCATTTTCTTCGCTCGCTGCAGAGATAATTACCCAAGCAGCGTAAAACTCAGAATTTCTGTGAATTACGCAATTAAACACAAACCTGCTACTATTGCGAAAACTAACTTGGTTTTAGCATTAAAGGCGAAAGAAAAGCAAAACCACAAAAACAACAGACCAATTGATCAAACCTTCGCACGTACATTTCAACTTTCTTCGCTAATTGCTTGGTTTACAAAATCTATTAGTACTTATCAGTACTGTACTAAGTGTACTAAATTACTTCGCGAGATTGCAGATGAAAACACAAATAAAAATATGTGGTTAAAAGCAGAACAGGTACAGTTTGTCGGCGGCAAACAGGAAACGTCGTCCTTTTAAGGATAAACAGAAAAAAACGGTTAATTCGTCGAAGGACTAAATAATGAATATGGTTACTGAATCATATGGTATCTAAACAATATGGTATATGAATAATATGGTACCTAAATAATATGGCATCTAATTAATATGGAATCTATTAATATGGCATCTATATTCAGCGCAATAACTCGAGAGGCATTGTACGCCCACGATTGAATATTTCAAAAAGGAAGGAAGTACGTGTCAGCGCCATAAGAATAGAGAATATAGGAGGGTTCACTGACTTTAAATGGGCCATGCTTTCTTATTATTTTTTTAGATGGTTATCCTACCGTTCTTTCCGTTTAAAACTCGGTTTTTACTGCCATCACAGATATCTGAGCTGCCATTAAGACGAATTCTGTCTGGTGTTATTTGCAAAGCTGTAAGACTAATAATAAAGTTAGGGATGGAAAAAAAAGAAAAAAAAAGAAAAATAAAAGGAAAAAAAAAGAAAAAAAAAAGAAAAATCGAGTTTCACTATAACACGAATTTATAATTTACAAGTATTTGAACGTATTTTGGTTCACTTTAAACAAAATGCTTAGCTGTAGATAGGATCATTTCGAATTCAGCTCGCTTATTGGAAATTTCGTCTAATCAGTGAACTATTCCACAAAATTTTCTCTTGGTCAAACAGTAATTACATTCAATGCACGTACGGCAACTTGTTCTACCAGCAGCATGTAAGCTCTAGTAGCTTTCTCTTAAACAATCAGTTCTTATGCAGGCTAGGGTAAAATGTAAATTATTAGCTCGATATTTGTGACCATTCACGGTTCATTGGTACTCAGAAGTGAGACGCCATGACGATTTTTTATGTTTGTTTAGTAACGATTTTTATGTTTGTTTATTAATGATTTTTTATGTTTTTTGTTTATTAACGATTTTTTATGTTTTTTGTTTGTTAACGATTTTTTATGTTTTTTGTTTATTAATGCTTTTTTCAATAGGAGTTTTCTTTTTTTGTTTTAAATAATGTACAATAAATAAATCTAGTAAGAAAAACAAGTGAACAAAGCAAGTACCTTACTCAAACAAAAGACTAAACAAAAGAGGACAAAACAAAAAAGGAAAATAAAATAAAAAAACAAGCACAAGAACACGCAAATGTTCCGTTACCTAATTTGCAAAAAAAACAACGTTTACGCGAATTGACACGTGAAAATTGCTCTAATGAGTAAGAAATAAATTTCCTGGTGACGAACGGTTCGGTGCTCCACTATTTACGCGAATGACATGACTTTACACTTGCTTTAATGGTACATATCATAATGGTTAATGGTTTTGTAAAAGAAATTGAGTCACTTGGGATTTGTATGCAAATCAGGGAAATTGTATTGTTAACCAGAGTGATGATGACGACTTAAAGAAGTAATGTTTCAAAGAATACTATAAATATATATATATATATATATATATATGTATTACTTTCAATTCAATTTTATGACCTAGCACAAAAAAACCATCCGGATGCAATTAGAAATGAAATAACGCAAAATCGCAAAGAGACTTTTATTTCAAGATTTCTACGGAGCGAGTTTTCATCTCATAATGTTCTTCCTTAGTCCATAAGAAGCTAAAAGGTTCCGAGAGAGTAGATCCGGCTACGAAGATGTAGTCATGTGACCTACTAACATTCCTTGCTTTGGTATGACTCAAGCGATCTTCTTTCAGTGAGAACGTATCTGCTTCTTGATGTAATTGTAGGTGATGCCTGATGATGCATCTTTTGAGGGCTTGTCCCATAAACTGGGAACTCTTGAAATAATTAAATTGTTTACTAATAATAATTAAATTACTATCACATATAACTATGTGGTACTATGTAACATAATTTCAAGAAAAATAATATTTTACGAACCATTATAAAAAAATAACAGCAGCCACAGCATTTAAACCCATTCAATAAAAAGCAGTACTGTTATGTAGCTTAATTATGGCTCATGCTAATTATCCATACTTTATCGCAGATATGGCATAAGACTCCTTCGCCGTAGAATTAGTCACACTCTACTGGGTGAAAAGTTATCAAGCATCGCTTCTTTCGTTTGTGTTCAGATACCATGCTGGTGAGTGGATGAGTTCGAATGGAACGCCCTGTACAGTAACTGACCATCACAAGAGTACCAACTCTTCGGCCAGACTTTTATAAACAATGTACTCGCTGTCTCGATGAAAATGGATGGAAGAATTCGCTTGTGCCCGATTGAAACAATGGAGAAACTTTGAGTTTTCATGCACCATGCCACTTACCTACTAATAAAAATGTGTCGCGTTCTTGTATAATGTCTGAGTTGCAGGTTTATCTTACTTAACACAAAAATGTGCACTGGGAGTTACATTAGTATTATTATTGTTATTATTATAAATGTTATCATCATAAAAACTGTTTTTACAATGGTCGGTTCCCAGGCAGCACTTGAGATATAAAAATAACGATATGGTGCACCGTCACATAATGTATTGCATAAGGTACGTTACCTACCAAACATTGTGAATAAACCTTTAACATTTAAAGAAAGAAATTAAATAATGAAAATTTTAATAATATAAAAATAAATAATATCATTGTAATCACTAAAATATTTTGCTTCCTCTACAATATTTTCCTTCTACTACAATATTTTGCTTCCACTACAACATTTTACTTTTACTAAAATATTTTTCGCTAATGGACTACCGTAGAAAATACAGTTGCAACTAATGCCTAATTTTGCCCAAACAAAATTCAAGACTGCTCAACTCTACTTGAGCAGATTCTAACACCGATAACGTTACATCACTAACCGGCAATTCTTGGTCGCATCTTAAGAAAGAGCACAAACAATGATCCATTATCAAGCTTGGGAACCAGAGCTGCCTGTTAACAAAAAGCCAAGCTCATTCATAAATTAAATGAATTTTCACCTGCTCTTTGCGGAAGCGAATAAGGAAGAAAAAGTTTAGCCAACGTTAAGAAGTCTTCAGCATTTTAAAGGAAGTCTTCAGCACTTTAAAGGAAGTCTTCAGAATTTTAAAGGAAGTGATGGTTACAAAAGACCACTTTGATGGTTTCCATAATTGCGCTCTTGCTACGTGCTTAAGAGGAAAAGTTTAATTGTCAAGTTATTATTTTTTATGGTTTCCAGAGTTTCGTGCCTGCAGGCTGGCCACCTGTTGCTTTTTATGTTGTCGATAGAAAAAAGTAAAAATTTGAATAGGTTTTTTCAACATTAATTACTGTACGAGTATAGAAAAGAATATTTGATGTAACTATTGCATAGGATGCACAGATTATGAAGATGAAGTAAATAGCAAACACATCTTATAATGGGTGATTTATTTAAAGAAAAATTATTTGAAAAAAAAAAAGTTTTTTTTATTGCTCTCGGTGAGAAACAAGCAAATTAGTACTAGCACTACCAATTACAGAGTAATAATGGTTTATTGCGTTTAATACATGGTGCAAGTTGAGTAATAAATACTTTCTATATAGAAAAATAATCCCGCTCCACGTTCCATTTTGCGCGTTCTCACGAGTTGAACAAATTCACCAGGAGTCGTTTTAGGCGTATGGGAGACCAAATGACATAATCTGTTATTGTGAGGATTTTGTTTTAGTGCAAATGGTCCTCTTTAAATCACCGATTAACACAACAGAGTTATGTAAGTTATACTAGTTGTATATGTACGTAAAAAGGTAGTCTTGCAATCTTGAGGAAAGCAGGATTTCTGCATGCGGGTTGATAGAATAGGTTATATTCTGATTCTGAACCGTTACACATTTCATAGTTATAAATTTCAAAACTACGCATTTAAAGTTATACATTTTAAGTTATACATTTAAGTTAAAATCGTTCGTTGCAAATGCATGAGTGTGCGCTTTCTAAAACACGATCTACAAAATCCACCTACGTTAAAACATGAAATTCTGACAAAACTTTTTGGTAGTTTAATAAAGATATGTATCGTATACTTCTGTTTCCGCAAACAGTTACGTTAGGCATGGACGCAGCTCCTCGTTGCCATATAAAGAATCCAAAATAACATTCGAATAACACCTATCATCGTTACCCATGACGTTGTTCATCTTGGTTTATGATTTATTATTTAAATTACAAACCAAGATGCACTCAGTGTCTTTCGTATGTTTATTCATTTGGAGAGTTCTCGCAAGCCTTGTCTAATTAAAGCGAGAATAATTTCATAATTTTATTGTTGTAGATGTAAATGAATTGGCTGCGTGGCTGTGTTCTTTACTCATGTAGGAACCTACAGCTGGGCTTGCCATTCCATCTCAGATAAAGCTTGATCAACTGCGGAAAAGTGGGTCATTGGTTGAGTAATTTTAATGCAGCAATTCGCTGGCTTGATGGCGGACTCCGCTCTCTAGATCGGTTTGTCGACTTAATATCAGTCTCTTGGAAAATAATCGACAGTATCCTGGAAACTCTGCTTGTAATTAGGAAATTCTTTGGTTTATTTTACTATTTAGATATTGACCATTTAAATATTGATCATTTAGATATTGATCATTTAGATATTGATCATTTAGATATTTATTATTTAGATATGTTATTATTTAGATAAGATTTTTCATAGTAAGGCAACCATCAATACACCCACCATAGGATTGCGTGTATTAAAATGAGAAAAAATACCGTTATATGAGTAAATGTTTGTTGATTTCGCCCAGAATCAAATTTAAACTAATGTTGTTAGTGTGATTATATCTTTAAGACATGTTATTGAATTTTTTTTCCTATGCAATCGTAGGTAGTAAGCATGCAAAAGCCTACGTAAAAAACTAGCCGGAAAATGTTGCAACGTTACTTGCTCAACCCGTTTAGTTTTCCGCAACACTGCTTTAAACGGATTAATTATGTTGCAGTTATTCCTTTGGAATAACTTGGCTTTTATATACTGTTTGGATAACCGCATTTTTTCTTTTGTTTCAGGGTTATGTTGATTAGGATAGAGGCGGCCCTGGCGGTCGCCGTATTGGCTTGCTTTAGGATAACAAATTCAGAGGTGAGTTTCAAATTTTTTTTTTCTGTTAATAACGTTTAATTTTTTATTTTTTTTTTTCACTTATTGGTTTTATCATGTCGATTATTATTCATTTTATTGTTATTATTATTATTATTGTATATTTTATATAATACATTAATATTCAATTGTTACAGGAACAATCTAGTTTATTTACATGCCCAAATGGTGAGTAATTTTCCATTAATCTATAAAATAATCATATAAAACTACTTTAATGACCTCGACAAAAAAGGTAGACAAACTGAAGTTTCTGGAACAGAGTTAGGCGGGCGACATTTTCAAAACGCGATTGCGAATCTAACCGTACCTGATTAACGGTACCATAAGGTGGAAGTTGATGAGAGCTCACTCAGAGTTGAATCGCTATTAATGAAGTTACTGTAATCCACTTCTGCAACTCCGGAATGTGTTACTGTTTAAATACTAGCAAACACTTTTAACACCATTGTGTGGTGGCCGTCTCGTTTGTGCAGGTCTTCTTGTCCCCATTCTTGGAAAGCACACAATCTAGACGCCGCGCTAGCTCGGCCGTCATTAACACATATTCACTATGCAGAAAATTAGGATTTTGTCATGTAATCGCGATCTTAACTAGCTCGCGTAGAGTGGTAGCCTAATTACGGTGGATGCAAAAATAGCTTTCACGTGAGCCTTTCTTAATTGGTTTAAAAAAAAGGTTGGAAAAAATTGTTACGATGCTTTTTTTGTGAAAACTATTATTACATCTATCCTATGTATTCATGTGTATAAACAAGAAATTTTATTTATTATTAGTTTTATACTCTCCCATTTCTTGTCTCTCTTATTTACTATCTTGTTTGTCGTAAACCTTCATTAAGAATCGACAGTAGTCAATACCCAACCTTTGCATAAGACATTCTTCCGAGATTTGCAACACAAGACATACTTGAAGTATACATTAATAGAATAGAATGAATGCCAGGTATTTGGGTGCGCCTATAAGCAGATAGTTTCGTACATATTCATTGTTTTGTATATACAGTATTTGATAAATAAGGGCAACACAGTGTTGCACATCTCCTTACTGTCAAACACATAAATGCGCTTTAAATTTTATGAGTGCACGGAAGTATGATTAGTTAGCCCTACGTAGGGCTAATCAAACTTCCGTTTACTTCCGTCCACACATAAAGTTGGAAGCGCATTTATGTGCTTGAGAGTAAGGAGATGTGCAAGACTGTCCGTTGTCCTTGTTTATCTATATATATATATATATATATATATATATGTATGTATATAAATGATTGAAATTCACTATGACAAAACTATGTAATGTAGATACTACTGCTAATTTTCATAAAATTATGCGAAAATCATTCTTGGTCGCCTGCGATTTAATGCTGCCTGCAAGACGCGAAGAGAAACCCACGCAGCAAGGAAACAAAAATGCCAGGGTCATTGCAGAGGTTAAAATCATTGTGTCATTCATGGTCTGGGAACTATAAAAAGCCACTTCGCTTATCTATCTATTCGACTTTGTAGAACTGGGATATTATACATATAATATGTACTAAAGTACATATTAAAGTATACAATAATAATAATAATAATAATAATGATAATAAAATAAAATGAGATTAAAACATTAGTATCCCGCAAACCGGGTTTATTTCAGCTTCGTTTGCTGCCTATAGTCAGGTACAACGACGCTAGCCACTTAATTCTTACATGTAAAAGACCTCTGATCTAGATTGTTGCGTTTAATTTAAACGCTATATTTATATTACCGTTTTAATGCTGTAAGACTTGCGCAGTCTACTGAGCTACTAATTACAACCTCGATGTGCAGAATAATTGTTAATTCTGGAAGCTAGGATGTAAGTTAATTGAATGAATTAAACAGGTTTTTCACCAGCTAGCGAAGTCACAATCACCTCAAAAGCTAAACTAGCATTCATGAAAAAATAGCAATAATGAAAAAATAGTAATAATGAAAAAAATAGCAATAATGAAAAAATAGAAATAATGAAAAAATAGCAATAATGAAAAAATAGCCTTTTAATCCAACAATGCTCATTGTGTGTTGGAAAAACGCCTTCTCCTCCTATTTTGAGGAGTTTCGTTTTGATGAACTGCTCAACCTGATTTAACTGCACTGGAATCCAGTTATGTATGTGCCTAACCTGCTTCTTATTGGGTCATCGAGGAACAAAGTTTTTAAGCGGTAAAAGCTTCCACTTGCTCATTATGCAGCCGCAAAGAGCATGTCCTTGCTGGACATTCTTCTTCACTGAATCAGAACATAACGCTTGCCGATCGTTTTATATAATATTTCGCTAATTTATTTTAATTGCGACATTAGTTTTCTTATTCCGAGGTGAACCGCTGCCTGACTAGCTTATTGAATGTATAGGTACATTTCTGCAGGAATGTCGTTTTTGATTTTTGTTTTGCATTGTTTTATAGTAGGTACATATAATTTACACCTTATAGATTACGTAATTTTGAAAATACAATTAAGTATAGTTATAATTTGTTATCAATGTACTTTGTTGTCATTATAATTTATCATTATAATTTGTCATTATAATTTGTCATTATAATTTGTCATTATTATAATTTGCTGCAATTGCTATTATGCGTACATGTATGCAAATATCTGCTCATATATATAATGTTCATTTCTCATGTAAACAAACTCTTAGGTTATTTAACGTAAAGGTCAAATCATCATGGCCAAACTTTCACTGCTTAGTTTCGCATAGTATCTTCCGCAAGTTATTGTTAATATTATATATATATATATATATTATTGTTAATAATAATAAGAAAAAAGAATACTAGTAATTTTATGCCCTTTTCAATGAATACGTTTTCTCGACCTTGATTTCATTGTAAACTAACTCTCACAACATAACAGACCAGTGTCAAAGCATGTGCACAAGAAATTCCAATGACCTTCTTTCTTAACGCAATTTCTTTATGTAACCAATAAATTTGAATAAATCCTGCTGGTAATTAAGAAGAATGTTACATAAAGCAATAAACTACCAGTTTTTTTTCTAATTATTCGCTAATATGGGCGCAATCCATGCGCATGCTAATGGACAATTATATGGACAATTATTATGAATTAACGCATATAGATAAACTAAATTGAAATGTAGATCAGGAAGTAAATCGTACTAGTAGGTCGTACTACCACATATATGTGGTACTACAAAACAACAACTTTACATATCAAATTGAAAATAAGCAACAACATTCTTGAAATTCCTAGAAAAACTGAAATTTCCTAACGCAGTGTTCAAAGTGCGTATCTGAGAACAATAAGTATGCAAAATTACTTCAAAACTGATCTCGACGGATCTGATAGGATGATTATTTATTTCCAGGACAATTTAAAAAGTTAAACAGTTAAGCGACTCAGCGAGCACAAGATTTTTTAAGTTGTATTTAGTAATATCCCACTCGCTATCTTCGTGTCCATCTCGTTCCACAAATAAGAGAGTAATTATTAAATTTGCGGGTATGCGACATGTCTTGGGCTTGGTTTCTTTAGCTTAAGTTTATAAACTTTAACTTTACTAAACTTTAACTCTACTAAACTAAACTACTAAACTTTAACTCTACTAAACTAAACTACTAAACTTTAACTCTACCAAACTAAACTACTAAACTTTAACTCTACTAAACTAAACTACTAAACTTTAACTCTACTAAACTAAACTACTAAACTTCAACTCCTTAAACTTCAACTCTACTAAACTTCAACTCTACTAAACTTCAACTCTACTAAACTTCAACTCTACTAAACTTTAACTCTACTAAACTTCAACTCTACCAAACTTTAACTTATGCGAGATGCTATTTTTAAAAGCTGACTAGCTTTTTAAGAGCTGACTGGCTCTTACTCACGGACCTGTTCAATAGCTGCGGAGGAATTTGTTGATACCTCGAGGCCATTAACAGGTAACATTACTACTGACCTAAACATGCGAATGAACTCGCACCAGCGACCCATGTAAATTTCTGTCATATACGTTCTCTAGATGGACATGTCCTCTTTAGCGAAATTGCTTGCAGTACTTTAATGCACGTGCGTGTGCCTCGAATTAACATATTCTTCAAAAACTTGAAACTTCTGGAGAAATTTACCATAAAAAATGTGCAATCAAAATGTACAAAAAAATCTAACTGCCATGACCGAATTAGGTATAGCTTTGGCACAATTGGTGGAGGCGCGCGGTAGAAAGTTAAAGCGCTGTTAACAGTGGTTAAAGGTTAAAGGTAGTTTTTAAGGACTAGTTTTTAGCGACTAGTTTTTAAGGACTACTTTTTAAGGACTAGTTTTTAAGGACTAGTTTTTAAGGACTAGTTTTTAAGGACTAGTTTTTAAGGACTAGTTTTTAAGGACTAGGTTTAAAGGACTAGTTTTTAAAATGAAGACTTATCTCGTACACATATGTATTTATTTTTCTAATATATATTTTTTTAATTTCAGGTTGGGAGCTTAGAGGATTATATTGTTACAAATTTTTTAATATTAAGCACAGCTGGGAAAAGGCCGCGGAATTGTGTAGAAGGTGAGTGTGAAAACTATTATATCGACTCATAAAAACCGCATAAGAATTATCTAATAAGCAATTTTCTTAAAAATGGTAATGAAAGCGCGCTCATTGTTTTACTATAACTTAAAACTTTCAAATATTAATGCCTCGCCTTGGGTACATTCGCAGAATTAATTATGTACAGCTTGAATATTTATAAATTCCTAATTGCCACAACTGCCAAAATCCATAAAAGCTATTACGAAATTTTTCTATTGTTATTGCGTTATGTGTGTTGTGAAACGGCTATCAAAGTTTGAGGACTTATTCAATACCAAAAGTTTATTCGAAATCAAAAGTTTATTCAAAATCAAAAGTTTATTCAAAATCAAAAGTTTATTCAAAATCAAAAGGTTATTCAAAATCAGAAGTTTAATCAAGAGGTTATTCAAAATCAAAAGTTTAATCAAGAGGTTATTCAAAATCAAAAGTTTAATCAAGAGGTTATTCAAAATCAAAAGTTTAATCAAGAGGTTATTCAAAATCAAAAGTTTTATCAAGAGGTTATTCAAAATCAAATGTTTTATCAAGAGGTTATTCAAAATCAAAAGTTAATTCAAAATCAAAAGTTTATCCAAAATCAAAAGTTTATTCAAAATCTAAAGTTTAATCAAAAGTTTATTCAAAATTGAAAGTTTATCCAAAATCAAAAGTTTATCCAAATTGTAAGCATATAAATCGCGTAAGATCACAAAATATGTAACAACTTCAAATCTACAAATTGCAAATTAACTAAAGCTGTCTCCTAAAATTTTATTACGCTAGCATCGTAACTTATACATGAGAATGTCGTAAATCCGATTCCATCTCATGAAGCATTTTACTTTCAACGATGGCATTTAAAGTAAAACATTTATTTACTAATAGAATATTTTTTTCTAATAGAACTTTGATTCTCTAATAGAATCTTTATTATTTAATAGAATCTTTATTATTTAATAGAATCTTTATTATTTAATAGAATCATGATTCTCTAATAGAATCTCTATTATTTAATAGAATCTTGATTCTCTAATAGAAACGTTATTTTCTAAAGAATCATTATTCTCCAGCAGTTTTTACACTCGCTCAAAAAAGGGACAGTCAATGTAATGTAAGTAATGCGAAAGAATGACGAGCATCGACAAATACTGAGTCTAGGAAGTAAAAATAGAACTTGCTAACAATAACAAGTCGAGCTAAAACCTTTACTTATTTTTAAATTAGAAATCGTGATTGCCTAAAGGCATTGATTCCTCGCAGATATGCTGCCTCTCTCCATAGCAATGCAGATTTTCTATTTTATGAAGGAGATAGTTGGTAATTCGACAAACGTTAGAACGTGACATTCGGAATTCTTGTTTGGGCGTACGAATTAACTGGTTTCTAACAAACTTAATTGGTCGCAATTTATGCCAAACAAACCATCACGAATACTCAATTGTCTAAAAACACAATTTTAGTAGTACACAATTGACTAAGTACTCAATTGACTAGGTACACAATTCACTAAGTACACAATTGACTAAGTACACAATTGACTAAGTACACAATTGACTAAGTACACAATTCACTTAGTACACAATTGACTAAGTACACAGTTGACTAAGTGCACAATTGACTAAGTACACAATTGACTAAGTACGTACACAATTGACTAAGTACGTACACAATTGACTAAGTACGTACACAATTGACTAAGTACACAATTGACTAAGTACACAATTGACTAAGCACACAATTGACCAAGTACTCAATTAACTAAAACCATAATCCATTCTTCTCATCTAAGGTATGGAAGTGACTTGATGGCCGTAGAATCCTACAAAGAGAACAACCTCACTGCATCGTTGGCTTCGTCGTCAGTGATATCAATAGATCGCAGAGGAGCCAACCATTATTGGTTAGGCTTGGCATCTTTGGATGACCTTCGAACCAATACCTTAGAATCAGCTGCAGGAACTCTAGTCTCTCAATATTCTGGTAAATACTTTTTCTCAAGAGATTACTCTCTCTCAATAGATGACTCTTTCTCAAGAGATTACCCTTTCTCAAAAGATGACTCTTTCTCAAAAGATGACTCTTTCTCAAAAGACGACTCTTTCTCAAAAGATGACTCTTCCTCAAAAGATGACTCTTTCTCAAGAGATTACTCTTTCTCAAAAGATTACTCTTTTTCAAAAGATGATTCTTTCTCAAAAGATGACTCTTTCTCAAAAGATGACTCTTTCTCAAAAGATGACTCTTTCTCAAAAGATGACTCTTTCTCAAAAGATGACTCTTCCTCAAAAGATGACTCTTTCTCAAAAGATGACTCTTTCTCAAAATATGACTCTTTCTCAAAAGATGACTCTTCCTCAAAAGATGACTCTTTCTCAAGAGATTACTCTTTCTCAAAAGATTACTCTTTTTCAAAAGATGATTCTTTCTCAAAAGATGACTCTTTCTCAAAAGATTACTCTTTCTACAAGATCACATTTTCTCATTCAACAAAATTAGATTTTCTCATTCCACAAGACCATTCATTCTCAAACCACAAACACAATGAACAACCCTATAATTTCAGGTTTTTGGGCTCTGCAGCAACCAAACCCAAAAGCAGGAGAATGCGTAGACGTAACAGTGACAGAAGATTCCCAATCATGGGAGCTAACAACATGCGAGAGCTTGTTACCATTCATGTGCAAAGCCAAGGCTTGTCCTGCAGGATCCTTCCATTGCTCTAATGGGAACTGCATAAACGAAGCCTTCAGGTGCGACAAACAGGACGACTGCGGTGATTCTTCCGATGAAATCGATTGTGCCTCCAATTGTAACTTCTACCTAGCTAGTAGTGGAGACGTCGTCGAAAGTCCTTATTATCCTCAAAAGTACGCTCCTCTCACCAACTGCAAGTGGACTTTGGAAGGACCTCAAGGACACAACATTCTTCTTCAATTCCAAGAGTTTGACACGGAGAAGACTTTTGATACGGTCCAAATCCTAGCTGGTGGAAGGACTGAGGACACTTCGATCAACTTGGCAACCTTATCCGGAAGACCGGATTTGACCAATAGGTCCTTCGTATCCGCTTCGAATTTTATGATTATCAAATTTAGCACAGATGCCTCAGTGGAACGAAAAGGTTTCAGAGCTTCCTGGAAGACTGAACCTCAAAGTTGTGGGGGGATTTTGAGGGCAACTCCTCAAGGACAAGTATTGTCTTCTCCTGGTTATCCTGACCAGTATCCTGGTGGTTTGGAGTGTTTGTACATCATTCAAGCTCAACCTGGGAAGATTATCACCATTGAGGTAATCAACCATCATTTCTTTTTTGGGGTTTGAAATAAATACTTCAATTCATTTGAAATAAATACTTCAATTCATTTGAAATAAATGATTCTTTGTCTTTAGATCGATGACCTAGACCTAGACAACGCAAGAGACTACATCCTGATAAGAGACGGCGATTCCCCAATGAGCAAACCAATAGCCAGACTCACAGGAGACCTAGAAAACAACCAAAGAATCATCATGTCAACTGGTAGCCAAGTCTACCTTTACTTCAAGACAAATTTGGGAGACTCAAAACGTGGCTTCAGGTTAAGGTTCACTCAAGGGTGTACCGCCACCATTATTGGCAGGAATGGTACCATCACTTCTCCGGCTTTTGGACTAAATAATTATCCCAGCAACCAGGAATGTTTGTACAAGATCAGGAATCCTGGAGGAGGACCTTTATCCTTGAACTTCAACAACTTCGATTTGGATAAATCCGATTTCATTCAGGTCTTCGACGGTTCAAGCACCAGTGGTCTTAGACTGCATTCAGGAAGTGGGTTCTCAGCTTCTTCTGTGCCTAAGATTACTTTGACTGCTTCTAGTGGGCAAATGCTTGTGAGGTTCGTCTCTGATGCTCTTCATAGCAATAGAGGATGGGCTGCCACTTATTCTGCTGGTAAGAGATGTGTAGCAATCATGGTTAGACTATGAGAGAGACATAAGGTTTGAGAATAGATTTGAGAATATATTTGAGAATCGTTAGATTTAAGAATCATTAGCCATGGTTTTTCTCAATGTTTCCTTTGCAGATTGTCCTCCACTGCTGCCTGGCGCTGGAGCTTTGGCCTCAAGCAGAGACACAGCTTTTGGCACGATAATAACCTTCACCTGCCCAACTGGCCAAGAGTTCGCAACTGGTTTGTCCAGAATCACCACCAAATGTCTACCTGGAGGAAACTGGTCCACCACTTATATCCCAAAATGCCAAGAGGTTTATTGTGGCCCAGTTCCCCAAATTGACAATGGTTTCTCCATTGGGTCCACCAATGTAACCTACAGAGGTGAAGCGATGTACCAGTGTTATGCAGGATTCGCTTTCCCAACGGGAAAGAGAATTGAGAGGATTTCTTGCTTGTCCGACGGCCATTGGGAGAAGAAACCATCATGCCTTGGTAAGGATTCAATTTGTCTTTAAAAACAGTTGTCCTTATAAAACAGTTGTCCTTATAAAGCAATTGACCTTATAAAGCAATTGACCTTATAAAACTATTACCATTAAAAACAGTGTTGCAAAGACAACATTTTAACACCAAACCTTTTTCAGCATCTCAATGTGTTGCTCTTCCTGAAGTTCCCCATGCCAACGTAACGATCCTCAATGGGTTAGGTCGCAGCTATGGCACCATAGTGCGGTACGAATGCGAGCCTGGTTATATTCGAACTGGTCATCCGGTTATTTTGTGCATGAGCAATGGCACATGGTCTGGAGATGTACCAACTTGTTCACGTAAGTTACAAACATCTTCTGCAATTCAAATCTATCTATCTATATATCTATCTATCTACCTATCTCTCGATTTATGTATCTGTCCATACTAAATTATTACATCATAGGAGCAAAATGTGTGGAGTTGCCAGAAATCTCCAATGGATTCCTGACAGACATCTCAAGGCAATACTACTTCAACGACGAAGCCAGAGTTCAATGTTACAAAGGCTACAAACTTGTCGGAAATGGTGTGGTTCGCTGTGGGTCAAGTCAACACTTTGACAATGTTCCAAAATGCGAAGGTAACGTCATAACTTTACTCTCGAAGCAAGATGTCCAGAGAAACCACTATAGTTTAGTAGATTTATGGACACTTTAGATAGTATGAATAGAAATTAATAGTAGTTGTAACATCTCAACGAATTTTTGACTTCCAGATATCAACGAATGCATCAGTAGCCAATGTGATGTGGCTTCCACAGAATGCGTCAATGCTCCAGGATCTTTCTCTTGCAAATGCCGTAAAGGTTTTGCGCCAACTCTTGAATGTCGACCTGTTGGGGATCTTGGTTTGATTAATGGTGGTATCCCTGATGAATCGATTACCACGTCGACCAGTGAGCCTGGATACACGAAAGGGGTAAGTTGAAACTTTTGTTACCTTTGGTAAACTTTTGTCACCTTTGGTAAACTTTTGTCACCTTTGGTAAACTTTTGTCGCCTTTGGTTAACTTTTGTCACCTTTGGTTATCTTTTGTCACCTTTGGTAAACTTTTGTCACCTTCGGTAAACTTTTGTCACCTTTGGTAAACTTTTGTCACCTTTGCTAAACTTTTGTCACCTTTGGTAAAGTTTTGTACCCTTTAGTAAAGTTTTGTACCTTTCAATAAACTTAGTTAGTAAATAGTTCCCACCTGAGATAACACTTCTTCATCTTCAAATCTCTTTCAGATGGTTAGATTGAATAACGGAGCGGGCTGGTGTGGTAGTTCCAACGAGCCAGGAGCCAACTGGATAGTAGTCGACCTTAAGGCCCAAACCATCATCAGAGGCTTCAGGACAATGAGTGTAGTTCGATCTGATGGCAACATTGCCTTCACTTCCGCTGTAAGGATTCAATATACCGACGACCTCACAGATGTCTTCAAGGATTACAGAAACCCTGATGGTACAGCTGTGGAATTCAGGATCTTAGAACCAACCCTATCCATCCTGAACCTTCCAGTGCCCATAGAAGCAAGGTTTATCAAATTTAAGATTCAGGATTACGTTGGGGCTCCTTGTATCAAATTGGAAGTGATGGGTTGTACCCGTTTGGAATGTACCGATGTTAACGAATGTACGACAAACAATGGAGGTTGTGACCAGAAGTGCATCAATAGTGCTGGGGATTACCAATGTAGCTGCAATGTTGGATTCCAATTGTACACGAAGAATGGTACTTCAGCTTTTAACATTGAAAGATCTGAAAATGGGTTAAGGGATGGGGATGTCTATCAAGTTAACAAGTCTTGCGTTCCTGTCATGTGCCCTTCCTTGAATGCTCCTGAGAATGGAGCTTTGATGTCCACGAAGGTGAGTTCTTGTTCTTTGCACCTTGTTAGTTCTCTATGTTCTCTAAGTGAGTACTATTTGCGACCGGTTAAAATATGAGTCCTATTTGAAGAAATTAATCTCTTTGTTTTGTCAATAGGAAAAGTACCACTTTGGAGAATTGGTGAGGTTCCAATGCAACTTCGGGTACATCATGTCGGGATCTTCAGCTCTCCTTTGCTTATCAACGGGCTCTTGGAATGGAACTGTTCCTGAATGCAAATGTAAGTGAGCTCTTGTTGAATTCTTCCTATCTCGTGTTGAATTGTTCCTATCTCTTGTTGAATCCTTCCTATCTCTTGTTGAATTATTCCTATCTCTTGTTGAATCCTTCCTATCTCTTGTTGAATCCTTCCTATCTCTTGTTGAATTATTCCTATCTCTTGTTGAATTATTCCTATCTCTTGTTGAATTCTTCCTATCTCTTGTTGAATTGTTCCTATCTCTTGTTGAATCCTTCCTATCTCTTGTTGAATTCTTCCTATCTCTTGTTGAATTATTCCTATCTCTTGTTGAATCATTCCTATCTCTTGTTGAATCCTTCCTATCTCTTGTTGAATTATTCCTATCTCTTGTTGAATTCTTCCTATCTCTTGTTGAATCCTTCCTATCTCTTGTTGAATCCTTCCTATCTCTTGTTGAATTATTCCTATCTCTTGTTGAATTCTTCCTATCTCTTGTTGAATCATTCCTATCTCTTGTTGAATCCTTCCTATCTCTTGTTGAATTATTCCTATCTCTTGTTGAATTCTTCCTATCTCTTGTTGAATTGTTCCTATCTCTTGTTGAATCCTTCCTATCTCTTGTTGAATTCTTCCTATCTCTTGTTGAATTAT
>JAWQRP010000387.1:0-29670 GCA_033557875.1 Quadriops clusia
TATATATATAGTAAAATCATCGGTTAAGCTAAGTGTACACCTGAGATCAAATCTCGAGACAAAGGGCCAAATTCATAAAAATAAGAATATCCTTATACTTGTAAAATATGAAGGAAATCCTTTAGCTGTATTCATAATAATTTTAGAGTATAAGGATATCTTTCAAAGCTAGAAATAAATGGATATACATAAAGTTTACCTTTAATTTTAAATAAGAAGGATACCCTTCGAAAATTCTGAGTGTGATCTGTATCAGACGCAGTTTTGTATTGACCGGTTCAGTCATGCACGATGGCAGATCTTATGCATGTGAGGGATGTTAAACATTACAAGCCCCGTTTACCTACACTTGTTCGTGATTTTAAAGCATTGTACCGTTTTGAAGAAGGAAATTTACAATGGCTTGCGGACAGATTTCTACATGATGCAAATGAAGAAACTAGGGGAGGTGCGCTATCATCTATCCATAAAATGAAAATATGTTTACGCTCTCTCGGTGATTCTGGCTATCAAAAAGGTATTGGTCAAAAGCCTGGTGTTAGTCAAGCTACGGTATCTTGGACTGTGAATGCAGCAGTTGACAGCATAGTATCACTATCACACGAATGGATAAAGTTTCCAACTATCTACTAATAATGAAATAATGGAAGTAAAACAGTTATGGCAAAGCAAGTACAGGTTTCCAACAGCAATTTTTGTAATTGATTGTACCCATGTAGGAATACTAAAACCAAAATACCATGGGGAAGAGTACATTAACAGAAAAGGTAGACCTACTTTAAATGTGCAAGCCACTTGTAAACTTGATTTCATATTGTTTACTTCTTTTAAGAATGCTTGGGCATTTAGTGGTTTGCCAAAAGTTGTTTCATATTTTCTTGTAACGCTTCCAATGACCTCGTCCTTTTTGTTTTTTATTTTAGGGATCTGTGATTTTTCTAATATCACGGGGGCATTGTTAATTTCATTTGCTATCAATTGGAGCTCGTTGCCAATGTTTTCTGTATTTTCACTGTCACTACTTGAGGAAGACATATCTACTGCTACAATAATCTACACTCTATTGATATGTTAGATCGTAAAATAAAATACAGTTGTATTATTATTGCTGGCAAGAAGGAAGAAAAAAGTCAGAACATGTCTATGATTTACTTATACATACTTGGAGGATATCCTTCCAAGCATAAGATAATCATTATAAATACGAAAAGAAAGATATGTTTATACTTCTACCTTTTGCTTTAACTGATAACCTTATACTTCTACCTTATGCTTGGGAGGATATCCTCCTGTTTTATGAATACGACCCAAAGTCTCGAGACCAGTCTCAGGGTGTTGTCCATTTGAGATCCCTTTCGGTCTCGCGACAACCCCTGAGATTCGACATTCACTGCAGTCTCGAGACCAGGAATATTTCATTTCCACTTGAGAGTCCTGTAATGACGAAATCATTCCGACCATAAATATAGATACCTTGAGATAAATCATTTGTACAGGCATAAAACTAATCAAGCGAGATCTGTGGGTACCACTGCATTCATCACGTTCTTTTTTTTAACATTCAAAGTTTCTCTCCATTTTTGACAACTTGTTTCGTTTTATGGTCTGTTTACTTTGTTTACTTGTATTAAAGTTGTTTGTATGTTAATGCCTTTAAACCTATAAAACCCATTAACATACGTCAAACTTTAATAAAACCTTATTTAATGATCGAAAGCTAAGGGTTTCGGCAGGATTGGTTAAAATAGTCAAGCATTAAAATAAAGCACGATGAGAAAATGGCAATGTTGGGCGATGAAATGAATTACAATGCAATTTGAACACAGAATTCACATCTCTCTCTCCAAGAGAGCTACGATCAGTGGACATGTTAATTCCTGCTCACGAGACTCCGTCTCCAGTTTTCTGACCATGTTTGAAGATTTTTCTGCTGTCGGAGACATATCGGTGGATTGTGGCTTTATTACTGAAGATAGACCAAATGTGTAAATACAAAAGTTATATTGCATTAAAAAAAGGTATCTTCTTAAAATATTTTTTATCTACAAATCTCCAAATATAGTTAGGGGGCGCACAAGAGACATCAAGTCTATTTTTTTAAATGGCACCCCACTATTTGAATTTTTTTTCTTAAATTACTTATTTAGACCTTTCAAACGCTACCTGGTTTGTACTGTCTAAAATCAATATTTTTCGAGATACTAATTTTTTTTAGATAATTTTTGATAAAAACATTTCTCTACATAAAATTCATTCACAGAGAAACGGTTAAATGTGGGGGTTTTAAATTGATCAGTGTTTCAAGGGGAAGCTTGCCCGATGCGAATCCAAACCGTTTCACTTTTCTGTTACTAAATAGGGGCTCAAAAATATTGATTAAAAATGGTAAAATTGAAATGACACTAACTCATTTTTTTTTTAATGGAATGATATTATATTCTTCTCATATTATAAAAATAGATTAAAAATTTAATCTTTTTGTATAAAATTCCCTATACCTAAATCTAACCGATTATGATTTTTCAAGAAAAAAATTAATTTTCTTACGTGACTTTTAGGTAAACTAATATCTTTTCGTTAATACTTTCTTCGCTTATTCGGAATTTATAAAAAAAGTAAATAATTAATCTTAAATTTTACATTAAGAATGTTTTTTAAGTCATCGTATAAATAATGATCGAATTCACACCGCACAAATTTTTATTCTACAGTAAAATGTATCTGTCAATTTGACATTTTAATAATGTAATTCATTTAAGCACAGACGTCTGTGACTGAAGTATGTATAACTCGTGAAAACTGTTTTGTACTTGTGGATAAAAATTTTGTGCGATTATTGTGTAGGAACCCTCAACCCACAGTCGGTTAGATTTAGGTATAGGGAATGTTATACAAAAAGACTAAATTTTTAATCTATTTTTATAATATGAAAAGAATATAATATCATTCCATTTAAAAAAAAAAAATGAGTTAGTGCCATTTCAATTTTAGCGTTTTTAATCAATATTTTTGAGCCCCTATTTAGTAACAGAAAAGTGAAACGGACTGGATTCGTATCGGGCAAGCTTCCCCTTGAAACACTGATCAATTTAAAACCCCCCCCTTTAACCGTTTCTCTGAGAATTAATTTTAAGTAGAGTAATGTTTTGACCAAAAATTATCTAAAATAATTAATATCTCGAAAAATATTGATTTAAAACATTACAAACCTGATACCGTAGGAAAGGTCTAAATAAGTAGATTTAAGAAAAAAATTTAAAATAGTGGGGTGCCATTTAAGAAAATGGACTTGATGTCTCCTGTGCGCTCCCTAACTATATTTGGAGATAAAAAATATTTTAAGAAGGTACCTTTTTTAATGCAAAATAATTATTGTATTTACACATTTGGTCCACCTTCAGTAATAAAGCCACAATCCACCGATCCGCCGAGGTTGGGACACCCTGTATATAAGCCAAAAGTATACATCTGCAGTTAACATTTTAAGAAGACAGGCAAATGTTTATTTTTCTTGAAGTATTCAATCCTCTTTGTTTATTTTTCTTCACTGTAAATATTTCTTCATTTATCTTCGTCCTAAAAAATTTTTAAATTGTATTTTGTAACTAAAGTTTGGTAACAGGCAAGATATTCATAGCTTCACAATTTATTATACTTGACTTGACTTCCTCTACGCCTCAACACCCTAATTGAAAATTTTGAAACGTTTTAGTAAAGTTTTTATTCTTGGTCGCACCAATCACCTTATTGATAATATATCGTATACCGCCCGCGGGCCGCAGGTTGCCGACCATTCAAATTGAAATATTTAAATATCCCATGTGAAAGTAAACATTATTTGCAGTGATATTTTCAACTCAATAGTAAGAAAAACTTAATAAACTCGACATATTTGATTCGTTTATCTAATTTGAATCTATAACAAACTCAAAACTAATTAAATTGATTTTATTACATTTTACATTTTAAGGAAACATATACATTTACGTCTTTAAAATAAACGAGATTTAAATTGATCTTAATTCCTACTTAAAAGTACGTCGTTCAATCTGGTCTTAAAGTACTGTGTTTAAAGTGCTTGTTTAATCATGTAATGGCTCTTAATCGGTTAGCATCGTTGGTTAGCATGCTTGATCCAATTTTGATCCAATTGAAGAATCCGGTCCAGATTGAAGTTGTGTTCACAGCATCAATTTAGAAGTCGCCTACGTACAAATTTCCGACCGCAGCTACATTCTCACGTATGATATTGTAATGGAGAGGTGATCAATAAAGGACGTTAAATTGGTCATTCTGTTTTTGCTTAATATGTAGTTGTTAATGAGTAGGTCTTCATGTAAAGGATGCAGACATGTGGACTACACTATTTTTCCTTTCGAGCACCACCCTTCTAGCCAGATGTAAGTGGTTTGCTTGTTGTTATAAACAATAATTCTACTCATTAATTATTGTTTTTAGATGTGAAGAGCCACTGTATAGATATCCATTCACAAATTGTGTCCCAAGGTCTCCACTATGTGCCAGGGGCTAATCCTTGTGTTCTGTGTATTTGCGATAAGGGCAGTCCGAAGTGGTGCAAATCTGTCTTGTGCTCACCTCCTCAGGTCGGTTTGACCCACAGTATATAAGTATATAAACATTCATTCGTACATTCTTTTCAATTTCAATTTTAAATTCCCTTCTACTTCATATGTATCATTTTCATAGTCACTCGTTACAATCATTATTTTTGTTTCTATTATGGGTAGCTTTTGTCATTGTGCAAATGCGGCCTTGAGGAATTTATTTGCCATGTCTGCATGTAATTTAAAAGGAATACATACAGTGGCATAAACATATTTAAATTTATTCGAAATTACAAAACAATTGCGAGGAAATTGTTTTAATTACTAGAGCAATTTAATAGCTAGAGCTAGAGCTATTACTCACTCTGTATTATATGTAATTTTGATATAGTTTGAGATTTATTTATAAATGTAATACATTTATAAATGTAATTGGTTTGATAACCTTTGACTTGCTGTTTCAAACTTTCATCACAAAACAATTTTTTTATTGATCCTAATTAATTTATTTCATGTTATTCTCTCTAATGAAAGTCAAATAAGTCATTATTTATTCATGCCAACGGATAATTTGTTAAAAAAAAAACACTAATAATAAAATTTTAAATTTGCGCAATATATGAGAAACAAAGGATGTCACTGCATGTTTGGTTGATTTAGATTCGATAAGATAAATTTTGTTATTTAGGTTAATTAATTTAGAACTATGTCGTATACATATTATAATCATTTCCTCTTCTATCATAGTGGTTTTACCATAGAGGTATTTCCATTACCAGAATATTCTTTTTTTTAAATTTCTTTGAAATAACTTATGTTTCAGAGCTTCCATTTTAATTTATTTCCTTTTGCTATACAACTACAATAAATAAGTAGTAAAAGAATAAGAGATTTTCACAAAAATCAATTCCATCCCCTTTACTCATGGGGATGTTTAAAAAGCTCATTATCACTAGGGACTGAATGTTGAACTTTCAAGTTTTAATGAAAACAAAACTGTCACCAAAAACACAAGTTGAATATATTAAAATATACATTTACAGTTTTTGGCAAGAGTTTGAAAGATGCACAATGCTGCATTATTATACATAAATATATTTAGTAAATTTGACTTCGTTTGGCGAATAATATATGTCATTTAAAGAATAATTGGGCGCTATTAAAAATTGATGTCATGTCATTTAATGTCCCTCAAATTTATTTATATTTATTCTATGTTTCTAAATAAGACAACAATCATTTGATACGCCTAGTTTTGGGCGCCCTGTATGTATATACAGGGTGAACTAAAATCTCTAGAACATTAGATAAGTAAACAACTCCAGATGCTATCTGCAATATAGGCACAGAACTCTTTACCTTTATCATCAGATATTTCTTACACCGACCAATTAAAAAAAGTTCAACCTTCATTGCACACCTTATATATATAACAATAGTTCAAATTTTGATTATTGATTTCTACATATAATGAATTTTCAATTTAGATTTTATCCAAATTAAAAAAATACAACCCTGGCAATCTTTAACTCTTAACATCGATTCATTAGAACAGACCTGCACTAGAAAGACAAACGGCTAAGCCATAACTTCCATTTGTAAATATTTTCAAATTTTCATTAATCTTTCTTCATCTTTTTTTTCACATTAGTCTTGATGTTCTTCTCGTGTTAATTCCAGAATTGCAAATCATTCCAAGTCGGCAATTCGTGTTGTGAGTTCAAATGTCTAGATGACATCCTGACGGCGCATGATGGTTATAAAGATACATACGATGTAGCACTTCGATTCATCGCCAGCGCAGTTACTGCCGTTCTTTCCTTGTCTTTGTTGTTTTTCCTGTTCCACCGGTTGCGAAGGAGGAAAGTCCTCGTTCATCAGAACCGACAGCTGAGCGAGGACCAGAGGAGTCTCAACAGTATCGGGTACATAGCAGGGAGTTTCAGCTATTTGCCAGAAACCATAGGGTAAGGATACGTGTTGCTGTAAAAAATTCTTAGAATTTGGTAGAAACGTCACATCATGAGAAACAAAAAAAATAATTCTTATTTTTGCATTCAGGTATCTAGGGTCAGGTAACACCGAACTAGAATTCCAGTACGAAGAATCTAGCTCGCATTACTCCCTATGGAAACCTCACGGGAACTATTTTCCCCGAGGGGAAGCGCCTCCGCCTTACGAGGAAGCTGTGCGGACGGCACAAGTCGAAAACAACATGATAAATACGCAAATAAACGCTTCCTCGACTGCGAGCAGTATACTTTCGAACGCGCCACCTCGACAAGTCCAATCCGTTACTATCGAAAGCTTGCCTTTGCAATCGTACATTCACCGTCAGGACGAAATAGTCAGTGAGCCTTCAAATACCCCGCAATATGCGAACATTCAGCAGGTACAAAACGCAATCGTGCATGCCACTGACAACTCCAAGCCGGAACAGCAAAAGCTTTTGCAGCAACAGAGGCAACAGAAAGCATCCTCAAGTAGCCAACAGGGCAAAGTCAACTTAAGGCATACATACGCAGACAAACCAGATAAATCTTACGAAAAACCTTCTGTTTCTAGCAACATAAACAACGCTAAAGTCAACACGATTAAGCGCAACGCTAGGCCGACGACTTCCGCTAATAAACTTCCGAAATCCGAGACTTCTTATAGTAACACTTATGAAAATTGTAATTTAGATAAGAATAATTCGAAATTTGTTAGGTACGAAAATATTTGTATAGATAATCATCCATCTGAGGACGAGGGCGGTCAAAGACCGTCCAAGTCCTCGTGGGACAACGGACAATTCGACAATTGCCACGACGAACCGAGTTCGCACAATTCAAGACATCGAACTATACTTAATTTAACCGAATACCAAGCCCATAACGTACCGTTGCTTAAAGATCGCAGGGATTTGACCAAAATAAAACCAAGTAGGGAACTACGCAGTCTGCTGTTCGGCGATCGAATCGACAACAGCATGCGAATCGTTAGCAAAGCTAGTGATAACAAGGAGCTTCCCTTACATCGAACTCTTCCAAAAAACCTAAGAGAACTGATCGCTAGAGAGCTTCCAAATGAAGTGCACAAATCAGACTCAGACAATTTTATATGTCGTTCCAAACCAAGCTGTTGTGATGCACCTGTAAACTTAAACTCTTCCAAAAGTCATGGTAACATTATCGAAACAATTAAGTGCGCCATCGGTAAGGACCTGCAAGTTGACATCAACCCTAGAACGGAACGGGAACACAGAAGTGAACGTGAAGTTTGTACCGAACCTCGCACTGAAAGAGAATGTAAAGGGGCCATTCGGGCTGAGAGGGGTGACTATCGAATCGAGCGAGACAATTGGGACTTTCTGTTGGAGAGAGAACCTCGTGATATTCGAATTGAAAGAGATGCTCGAGTTGATAGAGAGTGCAGGATGGAAAGAGATGGCCGAAGTGAGAGAGATTGTCGAATCGAACGAGATGGTCGAATCGAAAGAGATGCTCGAATCGAAAGAGATACTCGAATCGAAAGAGATGGTCGAATAGAGAGAGATGCTCGGTTGGAAAGAGATGTTCGATTAGAAAGGGACATTCGAATCGAAAAAGACGTTTGGATAAATAGATGTCCAGATACCCGAATTGAGAGAGATGTTCGAATAGACAGAGACAGTCGAATTGAGAGAGATGCTCGAATTGACAGAGATGCTCGAATTGAGAGAGATGCTCGAATTGAGAGAGATGTTCGAATTGAGAGAGATGCTCGAATTGAGAGAGATACCCGAATTGATAGGGATGCTCGAATTGAAAGAGATGCTCGAATTGATAGAGATGCTCGAATTGATAGAGATGCTCGAATTGATAGAGATGCTCGAGTTGATAGAGATGCTGTAATTGATAGGGACTGTCGAATTGAAAGAGATTCCCGAATTGATAGAGATTCTAGAATTGGTAGAGATGTTCGGCTTGAAAGAGACAATCGTATCGAGAGAGATGTACGAGCCGAGAAAGAAGTTCGAAAAGATAGACTGGAAACATCCAAGTCAGAATGCCGATTAGACACTAAATCAGATCGAGAAAATCGAAATGATCGGCAGAATAAATCTGAACGGGACAGCAGAATAGACAATAGAATTGAGCGTGAAAATAGAATTGAGCGTGAAAATAAAATGGAGCGTGAAAATAGAATCGAACGTGAAAATAGAATCGAACGTGAAAATCGAATCGAACATGAAAACAGAATTGAGCGTGAAAATAGAATTGGATGGGAAAATAGAATTGAGTGCGAAAATAGAATTGATTGTGAAAATAGAATTGATTGTGAAAATAGAATCGATTGTGAAAATAGGGTTGAACGAGGAAATAAAATTGAGCGTGACCATAGGATTGATCGGGAACACAGAATTGATCGAGACAACAAAATTGAAAGAGATAATAATATACACATACTAGACCCTGGTAAAATTGTGCATCCTACCAATATATGTCATTCAATCGGTGTAGTTCATCCAACCAATGTAATTCATCCAATTAATGTAGGTCATCCAACTAATGTAGCTTATCCCACTAACATAGGCCATTCAACGAATATAATTCATCCAACTAATATTGTTCATGCAACTAATGCTCATGCAACTAATGTTCATGCAACTAATGTTCATGCAACTAATGTTCATGTAACTAATGTTCATGCAACTAATGTTCATGCACCTAATGTTCATGCAACTAATGCTCATCCAACTAATGTTCATGCAACTAATGCTCATGCAACTAATGTTCATGCAACTAATGTTCATGGAACTAATGTTCGTTCAACTAATGTTCATGCAACTAATGCTCATGCAACTAATGTTCATGCAACTAATGTTCATGGAACTAATGTTCATTCACCTAATGTTCATTCAACTAATGTACATTCAACTAATGTACATTCAACTAATGTACATTCAACTAATGTACATTCAACAAATGTTCATCCTACTAATATTGTTCATCCAACTAATATCGTTCATCGAACTAACCTAGTGGATTCAGATAACAAAATAGATAATGAGAAGAGAATTCATCGAGAAAGTAGATTTCAAACGGATAGCAGAATAGATAGCAGAAGTGATCAAGAAAATCGAGAAAATAGAACTGAGCAGGAAAGTAGGACTGACAGAGAAAATAGGATTGAGAGAGGAAACAGGATTGAGAGAGAAAATAAAATTGAGAGAAATAATAAAAGTGACAGAGAAAATAGGATTGAGAGAGAAAACCAAATTGAAAGAGAAAACAGAATTGACAGAGAAACCAGAATTGACAGAGAAAACAGAATTGACAGAGAAACCAGAATTGACAGAGAAAACAGAATTGACAGAGAAAACAGAATTGACAGAGAAAACAGAATCGATAGAGAAAACAGAATTGATAGAGAAAAGAGAATCGACAGAGAAAATAGAAATGACAAACAGGAGAGAAACGACAGAGAAATTAGAGTTGACAAAGAGAACAGGATGGACAGAGATAAAAGAATAGATAGAGAACATAAAATTGAACGAGATAACAGAACCGACAGAGACACTCAAATGGAAAGTAAAGTAGAATCTAATTTAGTAATTGCCGATAAAGATAATAGAACTGAAAGACAACGATCCGACAGGGATAGAAGAAGCGAATCTCGGTTGGAAATGAAAGATTATAAATCAGAAACGAAAGAATCTAGGGCTGAAAAGAAAGCGCTTTTAGGTAAAGATGCGAGGGCGGAACGTGAAATTGTGAATTCTGGAACTAAAAGTTTGAACGGTGATGAGGAAAAGATAAGTATTGTTTCTTATCAATGTTTATCATCATCCCAAGATGAAGACGATTACAGGAGTGAATGTGAAAATTGTAAATCTTCTGGTTTCACTATTCCTGAATCTGAAGAAACCGACATTTTGAATGAAACTATGACACTTCAAAGACGACCTTTAGAAACTGGGGAAGAAACTTCTTACTACAGAACTTCATTAACACTGCCAACCCAAACTAGAAAACCTAGGTAATCAAAAAGTTTTTCTTTTTAAAGTCAGGAATCATATTATTGAACAAAAATTCAATTTTGATTGTTATTAAAAATTCAACTTAGAAGAAATAATTAAACTAACTAAACAATATTTTCATTTTTGAAGTAAATTGGAAATAACTTTTCTTTAGTAAAAATTAAACGTGTTTATTTTTATGTCTACTGAATGTTTGTTCAATGGATGTATACAGGATATTCCACAACAATTTGATCAAGTGATATCTTAAGATTCTCTCTTTGGCTATTACTCGACCTTCTTTGTCTTTATAGTATACTATTTTCGAATGAAAGCTTCTCTTTTCATTTCTTGTCCTTGGTATAGGTTCTTTATTATATGTTTTTATATTATATTTTTTCGTACACATGATATTTTTTTCTCTTAGAATTTTTTTGTTTTTGTAATACGTTCTCATCTTTCATATCTTCCGCCAATTGCTCTAGTAGTTTCATTCAGAAATAATTTCTCTTTGCTCTTTGGAATTCGTTAAATATAGATATTGTTATATTTATATTTTCACTTCAGTTTTGACATTTTTTTCCCCGAATTAATTGTTTGTGCCTTATACATACCTTCCAGTTCATCATTTAGCATATCTATGTGTTTGATTGCTTCCGTTTCCTCTTGTAGTGTAGTTTTGTTCTATTTTCTCCCTTGATTTTTATTGTTGTTCCCGTTAAGTTAATCGATGATTCTTAACGTAATTTATCCTATGATGAATGTTAATACAAATTTGGCTTCTAGGTCCATAATAAATAACACAAATAGAGAAGCTTGGTTTACTTCAATGCAAGAGACAAGCAGCAGCGAAGAATCTGATTGATTTTTTCGTGAAGTCAGGGCAGTGGTTCAATATATTGTGTATAAATATGTATGTAGTTTACATGTATGGGTGTTTTCGGTATTGGCGAATATTTACTTGGAAGCAATTCTGAAATTTGGAAGAAATGTGTTGCCCTCTCGAAAGCTTTCGTTCCCTTTACGTAACGGTATAACGTTTCAAAATTTTCTGTTTTAGGCGTCATTTACTAAAGTTATACATACATTTGATGAATTATACTATGCATGTCAGTCTTATTGTTGTCGAACTAAGTCATATTTACGTGGATATGTATTTGAAAATTGATTCTAAAGCGACATCAAGGTACTCTGCTCTTAACAAAATACTATATTTTTAAATGAAACCCAAAGTATGCACATTTTTTAAGAATAATCAAAACGTCTCATGTCATTGTGGTAACAACAGTTTACACAAAATCTCAAATAGTGCAGAGTTTCTTGGTGATTTTACTTCGTTTTTCTGAATTAAAAAAAAAGTCAAGCAAGTATTATTAAATAAGCGGCTACATTTACAACAAAGTTACTTATCTGTGATTTACTTTTACCAATAAGCTCATAAGTATGTCTTACCATATTAGATCTAAGTGACGTTTTTCTTAACATTATTTTTATAATAATTGTTTATTATTAAAATAATGGTTTATTATAATAATGGTTTAATTTTATAATAATGGTTTATTTTTATAATAATGGTTTATTTTTATAATAATGGTTTATTTTTGTAATAATGGTTTATTTATATAATAATGGTTTATTATTATAATAATGGTTTATTTAAATAATAACGGATTATTTTTATAATAATTGCATATTACTTTCGTATGATTTGCATAAACTATAAGGTCTTCTTGGCGAATACAAGTTAAGGTGTTTAAGATTAGTTACACAGTGAATTGCCAATATGCACAATTTTCTTCTGTTTTCGAAAATAATATTTTTTTATCGTCTTTTTCATGAATAATTTTGTGGGTATTTAATAGGTTTAAGCAGATTTTATTATGGTTATTATCATTATTGATATTATTATTATTATTGATATTATTATTATTGATATTATTATTATTAATAGTATTTATGTTGTGTTTAAGTATAAAATGAATATTATTATTAAGATTATTATTATTAATATTATTATGATTAATATTATTATTATTATTCATGTTATTAATATTATTATTCTTAAAAACCCCTATGTACGTCTTCCACGTGAAAATCAAAAATTGCTCAAACTTAGTTTGAAGAAACACATCATTATCTCAGTCTTACTTTTTAATTCAGAAAAATAGGTACAAAATAGTTAAAAGGCAAAGATGAATATCAACTTAAGGTAATTAAATCTAGTAATGAAAACTTAACCAAAGAAACTCTTCTTGCTACGGTCTCTTTGCCTTCCAACTATCTGCATATAAATCTGTGATATTTTTTTATATTCAGTACGTTAAGCTACTTTTATAAGTTAACTGTTTTTGGAATTCCGTTTGTTGGATAAGTTCAAAATTTTACGTTTGTTTTCCATAAATTATTATTTTACATGAATAAATGTTTTTGGTTATAAAAAAACAGCTTTTAATTACTTCTGTGTATATGTATCCTGCTGTATTCCTGAATAATAAGATAATGAAAAATAATAAAACTAAAGATAATAAAAGTTATTTTAACTTTATTAAAACTTTAAATGTCAAATACAGTACAAAAATAATATAAATATTATGTACAAGAAGACTTAAATATAATTGTTAATAGACTTTCAGTCGAAAATAGCTTACAAGGCGTAATATATCCATAAGTTACCTTAGCATCCTTAAATAGTAACAATTGATCCAAGTTTAAATCCAACATGCTTTAAGTTATAACAAAAGAATGTTCGCATTTGAACAGATAGAATTTCAATTTTGTATATTACATTTAACGGCGTTTCTGTAAGTAGTTACCTTAAAAACAAGTTAAGTCGAAGTACTACAGCGTTAACTAGAAACTTAGTCGAACTACATTTTTTTTTAATGGAGCTGATTCAACCCATGTATAACATGTATATATAACTTTACAGTGAAGCGTTACAATGATTATTATGTGTTTGCTTTTGTGATTTACAAATAGTCAACTAACTGAGTAATAGTATTTCAGCAAAATGATAACAATAATATTACATAATAAGAATAGCCTAAAAGAAAGTGAAATAAATAGGACAAGGTGTCGAATCTTTTGATTATTATATCTTAGATTCAGTTGTCTTTTATTTGAATTTTTGTGAATATTTTTAATATATTATGAATATTTTTTCAATATATTTGAATATTTTAAATATATTTAATATACTTGAAGATCTTTAAATTATTCAATATAAGTGTAAACAAACTTAGTTGACATTTATGAGTTGAAAATTAAGTTTCTTGATCGAAAAATCATGTTTTTCTGTTTCCACCGAAACCTTAAGATTATTCAGTCGAAAACGTCTTTTCCAGCTTGAGGATGACTATATATTTCATTTATCAACTAATATAGCTTAGAAAATGTTCAGCATTGCTGCAGCCTTTTAATGATCTTTTCTCAGAGTTAATAAGACCTTAAAGCAGTCCGGTGGAACTGCCATGGTGCCAGGTTTCACATCCAAGGGTTCGTTTGCTTCGATGTTGAATTCTTGGAGGATAGTAGCCAAGATTAAAAAGCTAAAACATTGTACTAACCTCTGGCCTATGCAGGTTCGCTTCCCTGTGCTGAAAGGTATGAAGTATGCCGGCTTGACAATCGTGCCACTCTCGGAAATAAACCTCTCAGGTTTGAACTTCAACGGTTCGTCCCAGTATTCCTCTCCTGTGTTTAACTCGTAGTTGTTTATGAAGATGACGGTGCCTTTTTCCACGGGATGGCCTTCAATATCTGTGTTGACTGTGGCGACATGCGGGACAATTGGCGATGAGGCCATCCGTAAGGTTTCCCAGATCGTAGCTTCTGTGTAAGGCATGGCAGATTTGTCGAATAGGTCTGGCTGTCTCGTCCCGTTGGTTACTTTGTCGATTTCCGCCTGAATTTTCCGGGCGACTTCCGGATACTGGATGATTTTGGCCAGGGTAACCATGACGAGGTTTCCAATGGCCGAGTGGCCTCCGATGAAATCTTCGAGTTCGAAGATGATGTGCTGCCAGTCCATGTTGGGGTCTTCTTCGAGATGCATGAGGAGGGCGTCCGTGAAGTCCCGGGGAGGGCTGTTTAAGTCCAGGGAAGCGTGATGAGTCTGGATGATGCGTGCAAGGATGAACTTCCGGATGTACTTCGACCAAGAGGACAATTTTGAAAGGTATGACGTGTAGAAGGGTTGTAACCAAGGGAGGAAGTCGATTGCATATCCCTGATTTATTTCCCAGAAGATTTCGTCGAAGTTTCTTACTACCTGAAAGGAAGAGAAAGAAGTTGATTAGATATTTGGGGAAGGAACCAAAATTATGACTGAAAGTAGATGGCGAATGCAGAACAAAAAATAATGGAGGAAAACAAATGGAAAATTAAGAAAAACTGAAGAAAACTTCAGAAATACTAAAGAAAACTCAAGTAAAGTTAAAGAAAGTTAAGAAAAAGTAAAGAAAATTTGAGGAAAATTAAAGAAAACTTACGAAAAAGTAAAGAAAACTTGAGGAAAATTAAAGAAACTTGAGGAAATGTAAAGAAAACATGAGGAAAAGTAAAAAAAACTTGAGGAAAAGTAAAGAAAATTTGAGGAAAAGTAAAGAAAACGTGAGGAAAAGTGAAGAAAACTTGAGGAAAAGTAAAGAAAACTTGGGGAAAAATAAAGAAAACATGTGTAAAACTAAAGAAAACATGAAGAAAACTAAAGAAAACTTGAGGATACCGAAGGAAAACATATGGAAAACAAAGAAAGAATAAAGAAAAACAAGAGAAGACTGAAGAAAATCAAAAGAACAATGAAGGAGAATGAAAGAAAAACGAAGAAAGTACACAGGAAGGAGAGTATGGAAACCAATACAAATGGGGTGGGCAATACTAAAAAAAGGATAATGTAGGGAGAGTAAAAGAAAATGTAAAGTAAATTAAAATAAAAATGAGCATTGTGAAAAACTAACATAAGAAACCAGAGTATGAAGGAATTTTGCCAAAATTTCATATTCATGAAATGGTAGAGAAGAGGAATAGAGGAGAATAAGGGAAAATGAAGGGTAGACAATAAATCTGAAAAATATGTAACTTTCACAGAAAAATTCAAAAACTTACTTGCTGAAAGTCTTCGTCTTCGTACTCAAAGTTAGCAGAGCACATGTACTGAGTGAACATATTGGCACATGCTGTCAAGACCAGAGTTTTTAAGTTGCATGGTTTGCTGTGGTCTACCGATCTTAGTTTATCTAGGAGAACAAACATTTCTTGGGTACCAACTTTGTTGACATGGTCGTACTGGAGAGATGTGAACCTCGGGGAGCAATAGGAACGTGCAATGCTTCTTCTCGTTTTTTGAAGAGAGGACCAGTCACAAAGGGCTAACGCTGGAACAACCGAAGAAATAAAAACAAGGTTTTAAAGAGCAGATGCATAATGTGGTTATAAGCACATATATGTGTTATAAGTCGTAAGTTATGGATGGGTAGCACCTGTGCCCACATTTATTCGCGCACCTTCCGCAATAATGCCGTTGAATGGTTCTAATTAAAAGTGGTATTCTCGCCAAACCGTATATTAGTTTTTAGTTACTTGGTTGCCTAGAAGAATGAAGAGGAACAATCATAACTGAGATCTTAACGAGTTAGACAAACAAAAGAAAAAACCGTTTGATGATTTTGTTTTGACTGCGGCCATTCTTCATGTTTTAATGAAATTCGCTTATTTTTAGAACGAGACCCATTTGCATGTGATACCAATTTGCATGTGCTACAAATTTGCATGTGCTACCACTGCGAAAGCTCTCCACCTGGCTCTGTCTAAATCGAGAACCAAAAGGCCGAGATGGTCGAGCCTCTTATATTTATGTAACGAGTTTGCAAATGTGCGATTTAATAGTAATGTTGAGGTATTATGCATGTGTTTCAGCGGCCCTAATAGGCTCAGGCACTCCTTAATTATACGAGCAAAATGAATTATTTCCCCAGCAATTCCAGACGAAGCGTTTGGCTAGAATTTATGATCGTGCTGCAGCCACGCTATTTACAAAACCCAATTAAAACTAACGAATATAATCGTCCCACAACCAACCATCGGGTGCAATCTACCGTCGGAGATAATCTACTGTCGGATAGAATCTACTGTCGGATAGGATATACCATCGGGTGTAATCTACCGTTGGGTGTAATCTACCGTCAGGTGTAATCTACCGTCGGGTGTAATCTACCTATGGGTATAATCGAGACCTTCGGGTGATCAACAATTGTACATAATGAACATTGGATCTTGCTAATGTATTGCATTGTGCAGAAATTATGGGATGGAATTAATCTAGGGATATCGTCAAGCATTGAACGTGGTTAAGCATTTTAGATGTATCGGAGGTGGTAATGTATTGGAGGTGGTCTTATATTGGAGGTGGTCAAGTTTTGGAGGTGGTCAAGCATTGGATGTGGTTAAGGAGTGAATATGGTCAAGAATTACATAATATATAATCTACTACAGGATATACATGATTGGTCAAGAAATAGAATTAACCAGAAGATATAAATGGCCAAGATATATAATTTACCAAAAGATATAATTTTCCAAGAAATATAATTTACCAAAAGATATAATTGGCCAAGAAATATAATTTACCAAAGGGTATAATTGTCCAATATATATATTCTTCTAAAGGACAGACATAATTGGTCAAGAAATAGAATTAATCAAAAGATATAATTGGCCAAGAAATGTAATCGACCAAAGGATATAATTGGTAAAGAAATATAATTTACCAGGAGATGAAATTTACCAGCAGATGATATTTACCAAGAGATGAAATTTACCAGGAGATGAAATTTACCAGATGAAATTTACCAGGAGATGAAATTTATCAGGAGATGAAATTTACTAGGAGATGAAATTTACCAGGAGATGAAATTTACCAAGGATGAAATTTACCAAGGAATGAAATTTGCCAAAGAATAAAATTTTCCAAGGGATGTAATTTACCAAGACAGATAATTTCCGAACAAACATATTTTAATAAGACACAAAATCTTTACCAAGGAAGATAATGCTTCAAGGGACGAACCTATCAAAGAAAATAATCTGCCAAGGAACTTAATCAGCTAAGGAACATCAGCTAAAGAACATCAGGTAAGGAACATCAGCTAAAGAACATCAGCTAAGGAACATCAGCTAAGGAACATCAGCCAAGGGACATCAGCTAAAGAACATCAGCTAAGGAACATCAGCTAAGGAACATCAGCCAAGGAACATCAGCCAAGGAACATCAGCCAAGGGACATCAGCCAAGGGACATCAGCTAAGGAACATCAGCTAATGAACATCAGCTAAGGAACATCAGCCAAGGGACATTAGCTAAGGAACATCGGTTAAGGAACAACAGCTAAGGAACGTTAAGTAAGGAATATCAGCTAAGAAACATCGACTTAAGTGCACCAATTAATATACATAATTAACTAAAGTCTTAATCATCTAAAAAACATACACAATTAACCAAGAGGTAGCAGAGTCGGTCAAGCGACATAACTCAATAAACGGCGAAGCTAAAATAATCAAAACATTTAACTTACTAATATCACATACACCTAATATACATGTGCTAACATTAGTATCTGAGGGACTAGACGAATCCCAGAAGTGGTCAACCAAGAGTAGTCATGACCAACGAAAGTATTTAACCAAGTACTTAAGCGAGTGCTGGAGTAAATCAATGAGAAAAATCACTTGCAGGACATAACAAGAGTTCTTAAATGTTCTAAGATGTAACACAACAAGAGTAGTAAAGATTTTTAACTGCGGTTTTCTGTAGCTACCGATTCTGATTGTGAGTATTGTTTCTTCGGTCTTCGTCCATTGAGAAAGCAAGGTATTCAGGTTGCCATGAACTTGAACTTGGCATTGTAATGAAAATGAAACTGGCGCGAATTTCTTCTTTTTCCAGTGCTTTCTCGGCGGTACCAACTGTTTTCTCGTCGCCCATCGCCTTCGAGCGCGGAGAAAATGGAGAAAACGGAAACATTTTCGAGCTGAGTCGACTTGCTCCGTCGCCTGTTGCTCTGTTGCATAATTATGCAAACGCTCAGTCTCAAGGGTATTGCCATCGCCTCGTTTTTTTGGGCTAACGGTCTGGTGTCCTTGACCTCCATAGCCACCTATCTTCGTGTCGTAAACATTTATTTCCGCGTTTCTTCTTACTTTTTTGTCACAACTAGATTTAGAAGCGTGTGGTTTGCCCTCTATTGGTGGGACTAGCGACTTTTTGGGATACTTAAAACGGACGGTCTTTACGTTTTCTTCTTCGGGGATTTACAGGATCTTTCACGGTTGTGGAAGAAAATTTCTGGCTGTGCGGTGTGCACACTTTTAGTGCAGTAAAGTTGGTGTTGTAGAAATTTGACGAGTTTTGTGGAAATTTCTTTGCAGAATTTATTTCCAAAATATTTTGAATGTTTTGTATCGTTTGAATGTGTTGTACCGTTTGAATGTTTTGTGCCGTTTGAATTTTTTACTCCATTTGAATGTGTAACCCCGTTTGAATGCTTTGAAACGTTTGATCACCTCAAGATGTCTTAGTACTTTGATACGTTTGTAAAGTTTTAGATATTTGAATGTTTGTATACTTTAAGACGTTTGAATAACTTATAATTTTGAATAGGTTATAATAAATAAATAGGTTATAACATTTAAGTAAGTTACAACATTAAATATTAAATAAGTATTAACATTAAATAAGTACTAATATTAAATAAGGACTAATATTAAATAAGGACTAATATTAAATAAGGACTAATATTAAATAAGTACTTATATTAAATAAGTACTAATATTAAATAAGTACTAACATTAAATAAGTACCAACATTTAAATAAGTACCAACATTTAAATAAGTACCAACGTTTAAATAAGTACCAACATTTAAATAAGTACCAACATTTAAATAAGTTATAGCATTTAATTAAGTTATTAAGTTAACATGTTGGAATAAGTGGAGCTTTTGAGATAAGTAAAGATCTTTAAATAAGTAAAGTTGTAAGTAATGTTGTAAGTAAGTAACAAAGTTTTCAGAAGGGGCATTTCTAGTTCGAATCAAGAATACTTCTTCGTCCAGGCGAAGGTGAAGTATCCGAAGGTGGTTTGGCAGAAAGTGAAAGAGAACCTCCAATTTTGCGCCTTATGACGGGCCATTTGTGCCGCTGGCCGGGCAAGTGTGACCCTTGAGTGAAAAAGTTCACCTTGGCCTGGTAGGTACAAAACCTTACGATCGAAACAGCGTATCTTCAAGTTGGAGCTGCGGTCGCGAGGAGAAAGAGCCTTAAGGATGTCGCCGAGGCGGATGGCGTTTCCACGCGCATTTATTACAGAACCGACATCCGAAAATACTATTTCTAGTCGCTGATTAGTTCGAGCGTAAAGTACCTAAATAAAAGATAGTAAGAGTTGCGGTCAATGAGCTGACAACTAACTAGTTGCTTCCCGGCCAACGAATAATTTATGTGAAATTGCATAACGTTTGTTTACTTTCGAAGAAATTTTTGAAAAAAGTGAAATTTATCGGCGCGGATTAATGCTCATTATGTTGGCATTCCGCTTTTTGGAATAGAACATTTGTCTTAGGAATAGAATATTTATCTTAGGAATAGAACATTTGTCTTAGGAATAGAACATTTGTCTTAGGAATAGAACATTTGTCTTAGGAATAAAATATTTGTCAGAAGCTTTGTTTTTTTAGCAATTTTATGCTACGATTATGTAGTTTTAGAGTTGTTAAGAATCGTTTGGGCATTGGTTTGGGTTTAGAATGGTGTTCAGATTTAGAATCGTTTAAAATGAGATTTCGTATCCTTTCTTGGGTATTTCAGGTCTTTTATAATAACCATTGTTCTAAGTAATTTTTATTGCTTTAATGGACGTTTTTGTAGAAGATTATCTGGATCTTCATAATAAATCATAGTATAAAAGGCTATTATAATAATTTATCCTGGAGATGCAGATAATCTTCAGCGAAGCGTCGGTTAAAGATATAAAAATTAAATAGAAAAGTGGTTTTCATAATAGTACCTGAAGTACCCGTGATTGAAGATGATAGAAAACATTAGAGAGGTCAAGAAAATGAACAAAGAGGAGAATGGTTGGTTAGTGGCAAACAAGATTTGATAGTTAGGAAGTCTTGGGACTTACAGTTGTTCCTGTCACCCCCGAAGAGTCTGTGGAACCTGATGAAATCGGGTCTGCCCCCGAAGTCTGCCCCTTTGGCGATGAGGACTTCCTTGATGAGCTTGAAGTTGTTCACCACCACACATTTGGATCCTCCGAGGGTGATGTTGAAGATGTCCCCGTAGATCTTGCTGAGATTGGTGAACGCCTGGAACGGGGTCTCGGTGGAAGCCAGAAGGTGCAGACTGCCGATGATCGGAAGAGGTCGCGGCCCTGGCCCATCACAGTCCTTGCGCTTCGGCTTGAACAACCACAATAACAAACTCAAGACACAAATCAAAGCCGTAATACTGAACATGTCCGAAGCCTTGCGTTGTACATAGACTGGACTGGACAGCAGAGTGCGAGAAGTAGAACCGCTACCCTCTTTATGACGGTCAACTTGTACAGTTGTGCGCGTCGAATGACACCTCCCCCCCTCTCTGCCCCACCAGGGGGTGGAGATGGCTGAGATGAGTTCAGAAATTCAATTCAGAAATTACTTAAGGCCTTAGCAATTTGCTGGCCTGGCGGACGATCGCTCGGTCTTGGCGCAAATCGCTAGGATATCGAAAAATCGGCGATTCCTCTTTCTGCGACAGTCTCTTCGGCTGCGACGGTGTCTTCGACTGCGCCGGAGCGCCTTCGACTTCTCTGGTTTCTGCTTACTCGACGTCACTTTCATGACTTAAGTAACTTCCCAACCGTTTTAATGTCCTACACGCTAACTAGATGCAGACATTAAAGGAGACAAGATATCATTTTTCGCTAATACGTACATACTTGTTTAGAACCGTACATATGTATTATTATATGTACATACATATATAACATTATATATGCACATACATATAATAAATAATACATACATATTCAGTACATACATACATACTCAGTACATACTCATTACTCTTTAGGTACGTACAAAGTTCAAAAGATTGTAAGCGACATGGGTACAGGGGTAATATTCTGTTAGGACGTCAGTAGATCGTATTTGTAATAAAAGCCTAGCGTTGCCAAATCAGCACTTAAGGCACCCAGGGAGCCTTGTATTTTTGGGAGGAGACCACTAATGCCCTCGTTAAGCAACCTTTGTGAGCTTTGTCGCACTTCCTGTTGCATAACAAAAGTCACAACTTTCACGTACTTAACGGATAAATAGAGGAAGCAAGCATTGTTTGGAGATCGCGCAGAAGATCATTAATGAATTAAACTGGATTTAATATTTTGTTTCCTGATTATATCGCTCGCATTATCGCGGACGCTCCCCGGCAATTACTTATTGTATTACAGATTTCGTTATTCGGGTCCAAATTCTTTCAGTCCGATACCTAAATCGGTCATTTGTGCACCCCTTTAGGAGAGGACCCTATCAGATGTGGACGCTCTCAGAAGGGGACGATCTCAGAAGGGGACGATTCAGAAGGGAACGATCTCAGAAGAGGATGCTCTATAAAGGGATTCCCTTAGAACGGGACCCTCTCAAAACGGGACCCGCCAGAAACGGACACTCTCAAAAGAGAACCCTGTCAGAAAAGTCCACTTTCAAAACGGGACCCCGTCAGAAAGGAACACTCTTAAAAGAGAACCTTGTTAGAAAGGTACGTTCTCAAAACAGGACTCCGTCAGAAAGGAACACTCTTAAAAGAGAACCTTGCTAGAAAGGTACGTTCTCAAAACGGAACCCCGTCAGAAAGAAACACTCTTAAAAGAGAACCTTGTTAGAAAGGTACGTTCTCAAAGCAGGACTTCGTCAGAAAGGAACACTCTTAAAAGAGAACCTTGCTAGAAAGGTACGTTCTCAAAACGTAACCCCGTCAGAAAGGGACACTCTCAAAAGAGAACCTTGTTAAAAAGGTACGTTCTCAAAACGTGACCCCGTCAGAAAAGGACATTCTCAAAAGAGAACCTTGTTAAAAGGGTACATTGTCAAAACAGGACAAAAAGGGACGCTCTCAACAGAGAACCTCGTTAGAAAGGTACGTTCTCAAAACGTGACCCCATCAGAAAGGAACACTCCCAAAAGGGAACCCGGCAAAAAGCGACCCTCTCAAAAGATGACGTCCTCAGACGCATTTATATACCAACAGATCCTTAAACACCCGTGCAACTAGTTCTCCTATTTAGGGAAGATTGTTTACATATTTTCATCGACAGTTCGTTTACGTCACGGACACGTGAAGAGTTGCACAACTTTTGAGGTAACACATGCAATCCTCAAGTTTGCAGACCTCTTATTCTACTTCCTCGTTAAAAAGCGGAAAAGGAATGGAATGCTGACACTTTTAACTAGTTCTATTAACTTCAGGTTTACTGGTAAACATGTTTTTTCGTTTAACAGACATAAATATTTTACTTTCTTGAGGAGCGTTCTTATTATCACGACACCTTCCTCGAGGAGTAAGAAAATCAAAACCCCGAGGAAGGAATGCGGGGAAAAACAATAATAAAACAATAATAATACAATAATAAAACAATAATAAAACAATAATAAAACAATAATAAAACAATAATAAAACAATAATAAAACAATAATTGGACAGCATTTGGGCAGAAATCTGCTTGCATCAGATTTCGCACGCTCGTATGGTCGGGCATAAGCATAAGTAGTAAGCGAGTAGTAAGCAAATTAAAGTGATTCCGCATCGCTTCGATTGTGAAAATCGAGACCTTCTTTATTAGAAATAGTTTACAAGAGAGCCGGAAAGTGCTTATATTCCAGAAAGAACGAATACTTCCACGTAGGTACACTAGTTGGACTACATTTTGCTTGCAAAATTCAGCATTTTGTATCGGTGACCTTTCAACAAACTAGCAAAAGTTGCTGATTGGAGTTAATTGCGTTTTGTTAGGGAAGCACTTCGTTTGATATACTCGGAATTAAGTAGTCCATCGAATATTCCAAAGGATTTTTATTCACGGATCTCGCCTTGCGCGTCAAGTTCAGGTATGGATTTCGTTTTCGGTTAACGGTCCAAAGACATATTGACCTCCGAAACCGTACGCGTAGGCAAGAGTTCCTCTACTATTGAACAAGTCGACTTTCGATTACTTTTCAATGAGCACGCAAATTATATAATACGTCGTCATTATCATTCATTCATTGTACGAGAACGGGTCTTCTTTTATTCTTCGCCACTTTGGTTAGTTTGTATGTGGGATAAGTCTTTCGATTCCATTCCCGAATTTAAACCGATTTTCCCTGTCGATGACCTTTCGGGTCAATCGAACCTTTTCAGCAACTAATTACTTCTCTCGCCATTCCAATATCATTTCATCAGCCAGCGACAAAATAAGCTAAATCCACAGTTTGACACAGTTGCTAACGTAACTGTGCCATCCAAGGATTGTTTTGCTCATCCTACGTGATGTTAGTCAGGTGCTTGTATCTGTTACAGAAGAAATCTACAGAATGCTGACCAATAATAACAAATTTAGGCTTTTGCTGCTGTTTCCACGAGATTAGCACGCGTGGTAATAATAAAATCCCGTTGTTTTTACTCATCTTACTCGGGATAAAAATACACCAATCCTTCGGCCATCCAGCGCTATTATTTTTATAAATACACCTCAGGATGAAAGACGATACCCTTTACATAATGGAAGTGCGAGTGTCACACGCACCTGAGGGGAATTGCTTACGCGATTTTTTTTGTAGACGCCGACAAATCATATTACGCCAGTTAAAGAGTTTCTTGAATTGTGGAAGCAATTCGAAGAAAAGGAAGTCACCGAGTCTTCGATTTCTTCGCTTATTATTTATCATATCCTTCAGTACCATCATTGAATATCATTCAACGATTGTCATTGAAAATCATTCAACGATTGTCATTCAATGATTGTCATTCAACGATTGTCATTCAATGATTGTCATTCAACGATTGTCATTCAATGATTGTCATTCAACGATTGTCATTCAACGATTGTCATTGAACGATTGTCATTCAACGATTGTCATTCAACGATTGTCATTCAACGATTGTCATTCAATGATTGTCATTCAATGATTGTCATTCAACGATTGTCATTCAACGATTATCATTGAACATCATTCAACGACATTATTTAAAAGTAGCTCTGAGGAGAGGTGCGGTTACCTTAGAAAAAGATCCAGCTTGACCCATTACCATAACCCGGAATTTTATCAATTTCACCAATGACGCAAAATGAAGCTTTTACGGGTAGAGGCGTAGCTCATTTGTTTCGGGTCTGACGTAAGCGGCGAGTTCGTTTAACCAACTTACCAGAAAATAACTGTTCTGTTTGAATGTTTGAGACTCGTCGGATGAATTAACAAACAAACCTTTAAAGCCGCTCGTTTTGAGCTTTGGATTTCTTCTCGAACCTCTGTGAACCTGCAACCTGCAAGCGTCAATTGCAGAGCGCAATTGCGAGCCAGACATCTTTTTCCACCGAAATGTTAATTGCAAGTCGAATTGTCTTTACATTTCCAGTTATTGTAAGTACCATGACGTTTTTGGGCAAGAGCTATCTACATCTACGTGTACGGACTCATCATTACTTAAGGTATTCAATATCTGCGGAGTCGTTACTAACGACAGGTTCACGTAATTGAGACTTGTTTTTAAGGAGACAAATTTAACGAGTTTTTCTTCCCTCTGGCCAGGGCATCCTCGCGTCACCGTCGAGCACATGCTAATGAGATATGGGATCCATTGGGACCATGCGGTACCATAATCATCCTTTTCTTCTTTTATTGGTCGCTATTTGTTGCGCTGGTTGTGTGCGTTGCAAATATGTATTGAAATTTATTCATTTGAACTAATTTGTACCACAGATAGTACTACTACGAGCATTACTAACTATTACTACTATTAGTATTACTACTACTATTCTATGATTACTAGTATTACTATTACTACAAGTAATAAATGTAGACTGAAACACTCATAGGTAGTCTCCAGAAATCGTCGCTGATGGTACCGACAACAATAGTAAAATAATGCAAAATGAAGCGAAAAGCGGGCGCCTATCCGATCTATAAATCAAATTTCGTCCGAGTAATTGTCCGGGAATTCGGAAACGTAAATTAGAGGTATGCAGTATCCGCAATAGCTCGTGTTGTTAAGGGGCGTTATCTTCCCCATCGTATATAACAGGGAGAGGGAGAGGATTAAAACATCCCCTTTCGTTTAAGTTAGATTCGCAAATTACCGCACAGGTACGGAGTGGATTTAAGGCTCAATTGGATATTAAAAATTTTAAATTTCGATCAAAAAATATCCCTGTAGCTGCTTATACAACTGACCTAACACCGCGGAGGGTTAAATTAAAATTGGGCAAGATTAAAAATTGGGGGTGCTCTAATCTTGCTCGCTATAAGCATGTGCCCGAAACAAATTAGTCAATATCAATCTCGAAGGGAAAATTGAATATCAAAAGAACATATACGAACTTGAAATAGATAAAATTTATAGAAGAAGATATTACTATTAATCTAAAAAGAAAACAAATTTGTCTCCTATCCACCAAATGTCACAAAGTACCGATCCTTTGCCACGTATTTTCTTGGCCACTGAAGAAGAAACGGTACAATCGATCCAATTGCGAAGTAGTCTAGGGATCATGTTTTACCAAATATGTAAAGTACTTCTTCTTCTTTACATGAATATGCAAGGGTTATTAATGAAACTTGGTGTAAGAAAATGCACACTAAGTCAATGGAAGTTGTTTCCATAGGGTCTCAAATTATAATTAGTTGTATTTATTATAATTAGTTTATTATAATTAGTTCTTATACTCGTTTTACTACTCATTGTCATTTGTACTCATTGTTGTATCATTTTCATTCCGCTACATTTGAAATCTGATCTCCAGGAAAGTGAATTCCGGCGCTCCAGAAAAATGTTTGGCAAGACATTTCCGAGATATCGTGATGAATCAGTGAGTGAGTGAAAACGAATTTTATATGTATACGTACATAGAAGTGTGTTGTATAAAAGCAAACCCTCGTCGAAATCAGCGGAGATGCCTGAAATAATCAGGATTCCAGGTAGCTGCGTTTCTTTGTCGGATCTACATCCTCTTCGTTAAGAGTAAAGGACACCTGCCACTTTCGCGACTTCCTCGTGCTCAAATTACCCTTCTTCAACTCCATTGTTTCCACAACACTTTGTGCAGAGACGTACATTCCACGGCCACGACGGCCGACTATTTATTTGATATTTCAAGGCCTCCTCTATATTGAATTTCACTTACTTACGAGGCCCAAGTGGCAGCTTGTTAGTATACGGGCCTTCATTCATTCATGTATGAATGCTCATGGTAGATATGGGAATATTGAGTTGCTGAAATTATCTGGCTTCTATGGTACCTGAGAAGGGGTGCTGGAGACTGGAGGAAGCCGCTCAGGATCACTAGATTAAGGATGCTAAACTTTATTGGGATACTAAACTTTGTTAACATGTTATGCGAAAAAAAAAAATTATTAAATGTCACAGAAACAGTCGACGTTCGGGAACGATTCTTTCCTTCTTCAGGACATTTAAATTGAAATTCTACAATGAAAATAATATTAGATCTCAGTTTCCGTACATTTTGGAACCTATACAACCACGTTTCCAAAACGTTCCCGAAACGTCGACTTTTTCTGTAACATTTAATAAAAATTTTTTTTGGAAAAATGCTGGACTAGTACGTTTCCTTTTACGTTAGTAAATCTTCCAAATATCTCAAGAACATCTAATAAATTATAAACATATATATATGATAAGGTTTGGGTGTCAACGCGAATGAAGTTGATTGAAAAAAAAATATATATATATATATATATATATACGATTTGAGTTTGCCTTATTTAGCAAAAGTACACCATAAAATGTTCTGTGTGACTACGTACGGCCGTTTTACCTTTTCTCGAGTCATGCAGCGTCGCTAATGAGGAAATAATGCGTTGTTTAATGGACGCTGGATAAATGGTTATATAACATCTGTTATATAACAGCAAAATTCATACTGATCCTTTCACTTGACCGCGACCTGAAGCATCCGGTTTATTAATACCTCGGGTTCTTCTGCAAGCAGACACAACGGATTCATTACAACTTGTTCCTTCCCCTGACAGTGGTCGAGTCGTTTGCTGGATTCATTACTACGAACGTGCATCTTTTTCAGTAAAAATAAATAAATCGCGACTGATAACAATAAGGTCGCTGCGCTATCATTGCGGCCTTCCTGCGACTGCAAACGAACTCTCGGCTAAACGGGGAACTATCATCAATCAGCGTCCGGCAAATTTTCTCAAACTTCTGGAGCTTTTAGCTTTTACCACTGTAAACGCGAATGCATTAATAGTACTCAAATGAATGGCCATGCGGTTGTTCGAAATAACAAGAACACCGCTAGTTTAGAATTTTTATTTCGTATTTTGCTAACCGCTATTCGCCATTCGCATATTCACCATTCGCATATTCACCATTTGCATATTCACCTTTCCAATATTCACCATTCGCATATTCACCATTCGCATATTCACCATTCGCATATTCATCATTCGCATATTCACCATTCGCATAATCACCATTCGCATATTCACCATTCGCATATTCACCATTCGCATAATCACCATTCGCATATTCACCATTCGCATATTCACCATTCGCATATTCACCATTCGCATATTCACCATTCGCATGTTCGCTGTTCGTCATTCGCACATTCGCTATTGCCATTCGCATATTCGCTATTCGCCATCCAGATCCACCATCCAGCATCCAGAATGTTGAAGATGTACGCCTCTGGCTGCACCGACACAGACCTTCTAAGAGACGCAAAGAGAGAGTGTAGTAGAGAGTTCAAGAGATGTTGTTTTTGTGATGGAGAGTGTTACATTGAATCAACTCTCGCGGTCAAGTTCACATAGTCGAGAGAGATAGTGAAAGAGCGAGCGCTTCTCGCTCCAGCTCGCGCGAATTGGGTTAAATATTTATGCGTGGAATGCGAGAATGCCAGCTTGTGTTTACATCGCCGGTTGGACGATCGCCTCCGATGCACAAAAATGTGGCCCTTGTGTCTATTTTACGGCTCCATTTTTTGCCTCGTTTGAATCCCGACTTTTGTCCCGGCCCGGTTCAGCTCGGTTTAGCTCGGCCTAGTACGGTTCTGCTCGGTCAACTTCGGGTCAGCTCGGTCCACTTCGGTTCAGCTAGGTCCACTTCGGTTCAGCTCGGTCCACTTCGGTTCAGCTCGGTCCACTTCGGTTCAGCTCGGTCCACTTCGGTTCAGCTCGGTCCAGCCAGTTCAACTCGGCCAAGACTCACTACATATCTTATGTACACTCCGAGAAAATTTAAATGTCCGTTTTTTGTTGGCCGCGCATATCGTTTGTACTGAAGGGTCGTAGTCTGATCCATAAATACTGCAAGGTACTAATGCAGGCTAAAATAGCACAACGATATGCGTGACCAACAAAAAACGGACATTTATTTTTCCCCCGGTGTACATTCATACATACCAGGCTTCCCTACCCGAACGGAGAGACTAAATCGAGCATCGGGCATAGTCGGATCGGCTCGAGAGACGCGGACTTCGTATAGTGTTACCCCAGCGGATTACTATATTTTTTATTTTATCGCCGCTCACATTAACAATAGTTCGCTGGGACGTCCTGAATATAGTTGATATCCCCGATCGTGAATGGGTCAAGTGTATTTCCATCTTTCGGTGAGATAGGATAAACTTGCCCATTCGGGAAAGTTATGCACACACATAATATTCTATGCTATAATTAAGTAAGTGATCTTTACTTTGAGTATACCGTACTGTCATATATGCACAACACTACTGTAGGAGGTGTTTTTTTTTTTTTTAATAATAACAGGGGTAAATAATTAAAGTTAAATGATTCCAGTTATGTCTCAATAATCTTACATCGTCCTCGATGCTACAAATAATTATTATGGCTCTTACC
>JAWQRP010000388.1:0-29599 GCA_033557875.1 Quadriops clusia
AATGCGAACGACACACACAAGCTTCCACTTTTTGTTATTGGCAAGTCTAAAAAGCCAAGAGCTTTCAAAAACATTAATTTAGTATCACTACCAGTTTGTTATGGGAACCAAAAATCAGCTTGGATGGGCTGTAATATTTTTAAGTCATGGTTTTTTAATGAATTTGTGCCTGTTGTTCAAGAAAATTTAAAGGCCAAAAAACTTCCTGAGCGTGCTCTGTTCTTACTAGATAATGCAGCATCACATCCCTCTGAAGAAGAACTGGTTAAAGGAGATATAAAAGCTCTATTTCTTCCACTCAATGTAACCTCTCTTGTACAACCCATGGATCAAGGAGTGATAGAGTGGGTGAAGAGACGATATCGCAGGAAGTATATTAGCTTGATTTTAGAAAAAACTGAACAAGGCTGTAGGCTTTTGCAAGCTGTAGCCTTTTGCAAGCTGTAAAATCCGTTAACATCAAAGATGCAATTTACATAATAGCAGAATCATGAAATGAAATAAAACCTGTCGCATTACAAAAATCTTGGAGAAAGGTTTGGCCGGAAGTGATGATAGGGTGTGATAAAGAAATTGGAAATGGGCAAGACACAGACACACCAGAAATTATCAAGGACTTGCAAACTTTAAACCACGATATCCAAGCAAATGACGTCGATGAGTGGCTTAATATGTGATAAAGATTGCAAAACAAATGAAACCCTGAATGACGATCAGATAATTGCCGCTGTTTTACAAGTTGATGAAGAAAGCATTAATGAAGATCCTGATGAAGATGATGAACTGCCTCCTCGCGTTTCGCACACGGAAGCCAAGAAAGCTCTTGATATCGTTCTGCAGTACATTGAGCAGAACCCAGCCTCTACACCTATGGATATCATGTGGATAAAGAAATGGGGGAATATTGCTGCGAAGTCTAGGCTTTCATCCGCCAAGCAGAAGAATATTACTGATTTTTTTTAGAATTGTAACTGTCATTCAACTAACAATAAGTATTATAATGTTTTAGTTTGTTTAAACTGTGCTTTCAATAGAAATGTAACTTTTAGTTATATACATAGTTACGTCACTGATAACCAGATAGCTCATTAGATAGGGAAAAAGGTTGCGGTTTTGAGCCTGAAATGGCATCTTTTTGGGTATGTTCTGGCATCTTTTTTAAGATGGCGCTACGGGCAATAAATGTCAAATTTAAACGTTTTATTTCTTAAAAACGGTATCGTATTTAGTTTTAGCAGGATTTTACTTTTGAGACAGCACGTTATAACATGATTTAAGATTTCATAGGCCTTCGGGAGTTATAATAAGTCGTGGAAAGTGGTAAAAGCATTGCATTTCTTACAGGCATAATTGGTTGTTTTTTCTTCTTCTCCTATTCTTTGAATTTTCTTGAAACTTAGGCAACCCTTCACATTTCTAATGAAAAGCATTAGATGAGCTATCTGGTTATCTGTGATTGTAGTATCACAGTCATTCATTAAAGTGGATAATAATAATAATCGATAGTGTATAATCTAAACTTAAAAACGAGTGCTACAAGAATTTAAAAAAAAATTAAATCCAAACCAAAGAAAAACGAAATATTAAATCCAAATTTAACAACTGCTAACTATGATCTTACATTTAGGGTAACACACATACAGTTGAATGTTAAAAGCTCCAGGTTAGTGTATTAAAGGCGAGCGCTGAAGGCGCGAGGCGGCGAGCTCGCGAAGCGAGCGAGCGCAACGACCCCTAAATTTTAAAACAAAATTGTCATTTAATATTACACAACAAAAAAAATAGTTCTACATCGTAATTATTTTTAGTAGCCGTTCTATTGATTTGGAAAACTATGGTTATAAGTAAAAGTAAATGGTTTAGAATCTAAACTTTAAAACTGTCCTATAGAGAAATTGAAAACTTTTAACTAAAGCGGTAGTTAATAATTCATAATTGTGATCTTACATCTTGGGTAAAATACAACTAAATGATAATAACCTAACTACAAAAATTACTGCTAATACCAATTATTAATATAATATTAATGATAAATATAAATAATAATAAAAATAAATAATAATAATAAAAAATAAATAATAATAAAAATAAATAATAATAACAAAAAAAAGAAAAATAAAAATTTCTATAAAAAGAAAAATCACAACTACTCACCCTTAAAGAGATAAGTATAAGTCTGCCCATCAGACCCATAAAAAACCAGCTTCTTAGGCTTAGTCTTTGTCGGAAGTATCGAAACATGATTCGCCAGCTGTCGGACAAACACTTTCTTCCTCGTGGACGTCGTCAAACCCGGCATAGCGATCACCGTATCTTTCAAATTGTACAAAACCGGGCTAATCTCTTGCATTTTCAGCGAATACGAAGTTCTCCGATTCGACTTTTGCTGGAACTTCGCCTGAAGCAACTTAATCAATTGCCATGATTCCTGCGGTTTATCCGGGTTTTCCGGATTTTTCAACTTCGCCAGGACGTCCTTAATAATCTCGGAATACTTCTCCTGGAATTTTCGTTCGTGTGGTGTTTCTGGCTCGACGCTCGTTATGTCCCAAAGCTGCTCTAAGATGTAAATTATCGGTTTTATGATTATCCTGTGCTTTTCGGTGATCAGCGATATTTTTTCTTCTTTGTTCAAGTTCGGGTTTTCGTTCACTTTTTCTATTTCTATCTCGAGTTGCTGCTGCCTCTTGTTTATCTCGCTGTGGTGTTGGGCTAACGTTCCTAACCACAATTCGTCCCAAAGAAGAATAATCCTTCGGAGTTCCTTTACGAATAATTGTACCTGAGTAATCGTAACGGGAGCTTGTTTACTTAAGGTGTCCACCATGCTCTTAAAGCAAGCCCTGAGGACGTTCTTGGAATCCTCGTTATCGCTCTCGTACAAGTCGTCGATTTCATTGAGTTCGTTGTCTTCGTTGTTGTCGTTTGTTTGGGATAGGCAGTCTTTCGGGAGGGAAATTTCGGAAAAGTCGAACTTGACCCCGCCTTCTAAAGCCCCGACTACAGCGGGGAACGTGATTAAATGCGGGGCGTCTTCGGCTACTCGACATAACAACTCGGAAACCCGTTGCCGGACGTATATTTCCGGGTGATTCAATCTCGAGAACAATTGCGGAATTATTACCTTCCAAGGATGCGTAGGCGTCGACGCTAAACCATTCTCCAAAACATTCTGCAATTCCAATGCATGTCTCACAATTAAGCGGAGTAACCGAAGCGTTACCGTTATCGTGTTGTATTCCGTGTTCTTTGCGGAATATTCCGCATTACTAGCGAGATGCAAATATTTAAAATAAGCCTCCGCCGCTAATTCGTAATACGAATAAGTCCGCTTTTGAATTTTCCGCCAAATGTGCACTAATTCCGTTAGTTGTATCTCGTGGGAATTGGCGAGAATAGGGATATTCTGCAATTGGCTAAAGATCATTTCCGAGGTGTTGATTTCGTTGGAATCGATATCTTCATCTTCGACAGCCGATCGAGACTGCGACAAGATTTTGAAAACTCGCAGGAGATCCTCCTCGGTCGCCTCGGGCGGTAAAATGTTCTGAATAGCAAGGCGATCGTCTTCCGTGAGGGTAGACGATAAGTTATAACTGCTGTCGACAACTTTTCGTCCCCAACGATAACACCAGGTTCCGAAGGAATTCCAAGCCTTCGCGAGCGTAACGCATTGCTGCACGCTAAACTGCAGCAATTTCCCTATGGCGAGCTCGTTTAACGGAATCACGTTCGAGTGAGAATTTTCTATAACCGGAATTTCCGGAAGAACCATCAAAAACTTTCCTAATGGAGAATTCAGTTCCGTTAACGAAACCTGATCGTTATTCTGCAGCCAAGTCGCTAATTTCAACAGAATCCTTCCGCTAACTTGCAAGAGCTCCAGCCGGCCGTTAATATTCCCGAACTTGGAAATATTCTTCGAAGCAATCGCGCACAAATTAAAGGTTAAATTCTTGGAATCGGGATCATCGTAAAGCAGTTTGATCACCTCGGTGACCGCCTTAGCTGTATCCAAACTCCAACTTTGTATATCCGGAATGACCTGGATCAAAGCCGTGCTTACGTTTTTAAGCAAAAGATGCTTCGGCACTTTCTCCTGGAGATTTAAAAACTCTCTATCGTTTAAAAATTTATACAGTTGGCTACAAGCCAAGTTTATGTTCCGTTCCTTCCTCGCTTTCTTCACTATATTCAACCGTAGATTATGACAAAGAACATTAGAAACGGTTTTTTCTATCGAGCCGAAATATTCGGACCACCACACAACTTTCGACAAAACGCTCGAACCGACTTTGTTGATTTCGCTTTCGAAGTCAGCAGACACTAAAAACGGAGGCGTGTAATTGTCGTTTAAAGTCGTTTTTAAACCATGTGCTACATAATTCAACAAGCAAAAATGTTGCATATAATCCGAAGGTAACGAAACTAAGTCATTCTGAATAGTATTTTCTATGATCCCCAACGAATTCTCTATCTTTTGTAGGAGAATATTGTTATTTGCTGGATTTGCCATATTAAATGCAATGTTATACAATTCGTTTTCCGTGGCGTTTAAAGTATCGTACGTGCTCCAAGACGTGAATTTTTTATTACTTCCGGCTTCCAGCCAAGTGTTTAAGTGGTTAAATGCGGAAATATCGCCGTTTTCTAGAACAGTTAAAATTTGGGCGTTTTCAGTATCCATGGTCCTAAACGAAGAACGAACGTTATTTTCGAATTCATCTACGCTTTTGGTTAAAGCACTGTCCCAATCCATTATTTTGTTCCAGCCATTAAGTTCTTTATAACAATTTATTATCTGGTCTATGACAAAACCTTTGACTTGGTTCTCGTGATTTTTATTTTTGTGATGATTGCTTCCATTGTTCTGTTTTTTAGAAGGCTCCACTGTTGAGTTTTTCATTAGTTCTATTGTGGGGATTTTGGATAATAATTCTGAGGTGCTGGTTGTTGACGATGATAGATCTGTTCCGTGGTTTTTCGTTTCTTTGATTGAGGGTTCTGTTACGGAGTTTTTCTGTGTTAGGTCGAGTGTTGCGGTTTTGCCTGGAAGGGAAAAAATATTTGTTATGAGTTTGGTGTTTACTTTTAATATGATTACTTTTAATGGAATTACTTTTAATGTGATTACTTTTAATGTAATTACTTTTAATGTAATTACTTTTAATGTAATTACATTTAAAGTAATTACTATTAATGTAATTAAATTTAATGTTTACTACAATAATTTGTTGACTATTTGTTTGTTTATGAATAGATAAAGTGCAATTTATGTGATCTCTGTATTTATATTCTTGCATTTTTACTTATTTTCAAATTTATTTGACTTATTTTTGAAAGTATTAATTACATTTGTCTCTATGTTTATTATTTACTAATTTAAACTATATACTAATTTAAAAAGTTGAATAAATAAAATCCTTATAATTGTCTTGACATATGATTTATTATGGTTATAAAATATGAAATTTCCTATAATAAAAATTTGATGGGCAATAATATCTCAAACAGTATTCTTATATATGAAAATTGGCCCAATATTATATTCTTATAATTTTAATTTAATTTTCAAGTAAAAGAAATAAATAAGCATTGTTTAAAAAAAATAAGTAGCTGGTATTTTTAATTATCTTGTTATACAGTCTATTGATGTTATTTATGTGTTTTAAAACTTATTGAAAACTTTTATTATATGATTTTAAAATTCTTCTTTTATACCAGTTATAAGAAAAATTTTTAATTCATTTTTAAAAAAATTCTAATATTATTAATAAAAATCTTCAACCAAATTATTAAAAATACTTAATGACTTTTGTTTTAAGTAAAACTTATTTTTTTTTATATATCAAAAATAGATAAATATAAGGAACATTATGAAATCATTAATGAATAAAAGATACCAAATTTCTAATTCTTTCATAAATTGTAAATTAAATCCTCTGAAGAAGTTTTTAAATAAAAATTAAACATTGGCCAGACTAAAAGTATTTAATCTATAGTCCTAAATACCCAAAAAGAAAAATAACTTATTATAAGATAAATTATTTTATATGCATATAAATCATTAATATTTATTATTTATAATATTAAAAAATTAATTATAATATTAAAATATTATTTATAATATTAAAATAGTTTTAGAAATAAAATATTTTTATTAATAGCATATTATTATTATTATTAATTTTATATGCTTGCTTATTATTGTTATAATTTTTGATAATAACATTTTTATCTTAAACATAATACAGATGAATGTTAGAAGCTCCAGTTGTGTCTTAATAAGCGAGCGCCGAAGGCGCGAGGCGGCGAGCTCGCGAAGCGAGCAAGCTCGAAGTCTCAATAATTTCGAATATCTTTTCCTTGCTTATTTTAATGGTTTTAATCTTCATAATGAAAAATCCAGATCATTCTGTTAATTTACTTAGTCAAGAAAGTAATTAGTTAATATTTTTAATAATTTTTTTATTATTAAAATACTATTTGTAATATTAAAATATTATTTCTAATATTAAAATATTATTTATAATATTAAAATACTATTTATAATATTAAAATAGTTTTAGAAATAAAATGTTTATATTAATAACACATTATTATCATTATTAATCTTATATGCTTGCTTATTATTTTTATTTTTGATAATAACACATTATTATCATTATTAATCTTATATGCTTGCTTATTATTTTTATTTTTGATAATAACATTTTTATCTCAAGCATAATGTAGATGAATATTAGAAGCTCCAGTTAAGTGTCTTAAAAAACAAGCGCCGAAGCTTTATATGTCTGCATTTAGAATGTATTTTAACATTTCATTTATTGTGTGCATGCATATACATGGTGTTTAAACAAAACATGTTTATAAAAAATTCAAACTTCATACCGCTTCTTTGATGTAGTGTACACATACTATCCTTAAGAATTACGCTATCTAGTGTAATATTGATGAAGTGGTTACAAGCAAGGAAAACTAGAACAATATAGACTTAAAGATGTATAAACACCGACATTACACATAAGTAATGTGTGCTATTTTAAAGAGGCGCTATGAATTTTTAATTTTTTATAAACATGTTTTATTGAAACACCCTGTACATATTAAAAGTAAATACACTCACCTAAATCCACGCTCCCCTTTTTCCCACCATCGTCAATCTTCTTCTCCCCGCTAACATTCGCATAAACCGCTTCATACCCTTTGGCAGCCATCTCGAACTTCTTATTAGCCTGGTCAATCGCCGGTTTAAGCCATTCAAAATTTCGGTGCAACACTTTGAAGCACCAAGTGTAAAGTCCTTGCAAAGCTTCACTCTCTCGTAAATTCAATAAGGCCATAGAGGCGTACATAACAGCACATTCGAAATCTCCAGTATTCACTTTATTATTATTCACCAAATCCTTCAAAAGTGCCTCAGCATGTCTATAGGCGATTGTCGATTGCCCTGAATGTAGCGCTAGTTGTATCAGGACAACTCTGATCCTCGAGAGCCATTCTCGGCAGGTAGAAGCGTTAGTCGTGAAAAAAGTGCGAACGGGTTTTTGACTTTGCGGGATAGCCAAAGCGCACCCTTCTGAGGCGTTATAAATGGAAATTTCTAAATGCTCCATAAATTGGAGGAGTAATCGGACACGTTTCTGTTCGGTTTTCCACGTGTTAACGTCGGTGGTTGTTTCCTCGGGATTTAACGACTTTAATTTCATTACTTCACGAGCGAGTTGTTTTAAACTTGATTCAAAGCTCGTTAGAGTTTCGTTTGGTTTTCCGAGAGGCGTTCGCAATTTGTTATTAACGCAAAACTGGGCCGCTTCCCAGGTTATCCAATTATTAAGAACGACTCGGGAGTTTAAGGCTAACTCCCGGAATTGTTCGGTAAACGATTGCGATTCGCTTTCCGTGGGCCAGCAGGAGAGGAACAAATCCTCGAGTTCGTTATTCTTGGAAATTTCGCTATTCAGCAAATATTTCATTAGGATCTTAAATTGGAGGGGTTGCATTTCCCCGAAAACCGATCCGTTAATGTGTAAATGTTGCGCGAGAGTGATAGTGTAGTTATTGTAGTCGTTAAGATTAGCCTCTTTATGGCTTATGTTTTCCAAGGGTTGGTATTTGGCGAATTCGACGATCGCGATGTCCCACGGGATGCTCAGGTAAAGTTTGGAGTAAGAATTCCGGACGGTTTCGTTGTTGGATTTCATGTGCAAGGCGCAGAGGTCGCTCACGCTCGCCAGGAACGTGTTGTTCCAGGCGAGTTGCTTATTGCTGAGGAATTCGTTTAGGTTTTTGTAGACCGCGAGGATTATGGCGTCGTTTTTGTTGTACCCGACTTTTACGAGCACTTTCGCTAAGTTGGTGAATACATCTTGTTTGTAGAGGCGCTCGACGAACGTCTCGCAAATCGTTAAGATTTCGCCGAACCATTGCAGGAGGAATATCGTGATTTCGTAGCTCGTTTGGCACGAGAGGGATTTGCTGAGGGTGTCCAGGATTATGGAGAAATTTCCCGAATTCGAGTTGAAATTTTCTGGAACACTGTGAAGCCCTTTCGTGTTTGTTCCGTCGGATACCAAGTCGCTTATGGAGATGTAATGTTGGTAGCATTTACAATGTGAGTATAAGAGACGGAGTAAGCCGTATTGTAAAGCCGGCATCGTTTTGTGGAGCGATTCGTTTATCGGATTTAAACTTCGGACTAAGAGTTCCAAAATGCTCGGCTGGATGGCCCACATGCAAATTATGGACCCCCCGGTTGTGGCCAATTGGGAAAAGCACCTAATTAGAAATAAGAGAGTGTATTCTAAGTCTTTAGGTTTGCAGGAAAGTGTGAAAAACGGGTTCGGGATTGACATGAAAGTGGTAGTCGGGATTAACTGTTGGTAGATGAATTCGAAATCCCCGAGGATATGACGATAGGCTTCTTGTAGCAAAGGAATGTTTTTCATATTGAGGAGGGATTGGTAGACGCACACGACCGCTTCTTGAACTTCGGTATACGGGGAACAGCGGAGCTTTATTATTTCCGAGTTCGGCCCGACGAGTTTCGGGATTAACTCAATAGGGATATGAGCGGAAAGTTCGCGAACCGCCGTTGATAACATGAAAAGCATCGACACGATGGTGGCGTCGGAGAATTCGTGCGTAGCCGTTAGTTCCAAGTCGATTAAGGAAAAAACCGAGTTCGTTATGACTTGTTGTTTGGTTCCTAACGCGCCGAGGAGAACGGAAATGCATTCGTTCGCGGCGATGAACAAATTGTCGGCTACGAAAGCTTCCATTGCCGCGAGGGCGGTGTCGAGAATTTGCGAGATGCAATCGTTTACGATTTTCTCGGTGACGAAGTCATTTTGGCCGGCTTTGAATTTGTCCCCGAGGCACTTGAGGATCGTGTTCAGGGCTAGTATGAACAGGGTGGTAACTTCGATAGAGTTGTCTTCTTTTACTTCGATGGAATTGTCGACTGCCGAGTTGTCTTCCTTCGTATCGTCTGAGTCCTTCTTGTGGAGGTTTTGGCTGTACGTGGCGATGTCTTCGAGGAAGTGGAGAACCTGTAACGTTGTATTTTAATTGAATAAAAAAGCGAAAATGATCATATTTCGTGAATATAATTTTGTTGTTGTTCTGAGGTTGCTAAGTAAGAAAAAAAGAAAAGGTGACAAGAGAACATTTTAAAATGCAATTTTAATCCTTTTGTTACGGGTATAAATTGAAAAAAATGTACTGCCTATATGCAAAACTTTCGGAAAATAAAAATTAATAATGTGTTCATTTAAAATTTGGTTCCTTTCAATTGAAATAGAATCATATGATGCGATAAGCTGAAAAACGGGGTACCTTCCGTTGATTGACCTAGTGGCCTGAAGATGCTGTCCTAGCACAGCGAAATGTCACCAAATAAAAAAAAAAAAATAATTATACCAAGAAGCGTCTCTTTCTTCCCTTATTGAATTTCTCTTGGTGCTGAACAGCTAAATAATCAATAATTTTTTATTTTGTCTTAGAATAATATTGAGATAGTGTATCAATCCATACAAATATCTATCAACACAAGATCTAGTACTACACCCGACTCGTGAAGAAGAAAGTGTTAACTATAACAAATGTCATATTACAAGCTAAATAAAGATATTATAAATTTCATCAGTTAGAGCACAAACATAGACCAGTCTTCTATCAGTCAATTTATTAAAACAATTAATAATAGCATAATTAAAATCTCCCTGATAATAATTAAGAAATACTATAATTATGAGCTTCCACCATTCAAACTTAAATTAATAAAGTTAAAATGTTCGTGGTATCGGGAAATTAAAGAATGCAAAGATCATAATATAAAGTCAAAATAAGATAAACTCAATTCGTCCATCTAAAAACTTATTAAACAGTTCAAAGTGATTAAAAAGCTGTTTTGGAAATTAACATGAAGCAAGGAAGAAATTAGTACCATGGAATCAAGAAACTAAGTAAATATAACCACAACCAACAAATTTCCACCAACAATCATAGCAAAAAACCTTATAATGAGACTGTTGGCCTAGTGGAGATATTTGCATCACACAACAAAAATATATTCACATCTAAAAACAACATTAACTTCGACGATAACAATTATAAATCTGAAAATTAAAATAAAGGACGATCCTTGCTTAACGGGTTACATCACCTTGAGATTTTCAAAAAATAGATTTTTTCTTTTTCGACTATAAAAATTATTTATACTTTTAAGAATATTTTAAAAGTTAAATCACTTCAATATTCCAATTATTTCCGAAGTTATAGCAATTAGAAGTGAGCGCGACAGAGAGTTGCTGATGCTGCACTGTTTTTTCTTTTGCGTTTATCTCGAAACTACATTTTCCAAACTGGTGTACATGATATCTCAAGTTCTACTCGACCGATTTTGTTCAAATTTACAACACATATTCTTTATCATATTATCTATCATGTGACGTAGGATTTTTTTGGTTGGATGCCATTTGTCTAAGTTACGAATTTTTTAAACTCAAAATTTCGATAAAAACCAAAGTTTTTTTTTCAAAGTGCTGTCATTTCTACAAAAAAAATTTTTTAAAAATTATCCTACGTCACATGATAGCTATAACATTTCTAAATAAGAATATATTCTTTTTTTATTTTTCCGACAATGTCTGACAGAGAAATCATGTACACCATCAGCAAAGGTGTCCAAAACAGAGCCCTGCTTAATGGCTCATATCTCCCTCATTTTTTAATATTTTTTATTCGTTATTATTTCAAATTTTCCATAATACTACTGTGTATAAGTGTAAAACAAAAAATATTTTATTTATTTATTAATCGCTTCAAAAAAAATTTTTATTTTTATACCTATTTTTCCGAGCGTCAAGGTGGTGTAACCCCTTAATAAATTTATATTATGTATACACGCTACATGTTTCGGTCGCCTAATGCAACCATCATCAGGCGCTTAGTCTGAGTTACAAAAATTACAAGTTTGAGAAATAACAAGAACTGCCAACAAGAACAAAAACATTACTCTGGAACAGTAGCTGTCTTGAGTTAGAAACATTATAACGTTTAACAATAGTTTAAATTTTTCTTTTGTTCTCACCTAACCTAAAGATAATCCCTTGAAACAAATACTACCAATAAGTTATTTTTAAGTCGCAAAAATAAGTAAGTTACGACTTATATACAGGGTGATTTAGTGCGGAACCGCTACACAAATATCGTGAACAAGGCTAATGTTCGGAAATTAATTCTGTTCGGTACTGAGTCAGATGTTATCCGATTATTCTTATTGGTCGATTTGAACGTTCTCCGGAATATCGCAATATTATTGGAGAAGTACAAATGGAGACAAGTGGTGTTACCAACATGAAAGTACAATATTCCCTTGTTACCACGTTATAGTGAAAGCTTATCAACACGTTCTTTTTCGTTTAAACTTTCAAATACATAAAAATTAGGTATTATTTTAAATTTTCACCTATTCCCTATCCAAAGTAAACCATCTTAAACTTATGCAACTAATTATACTGCTGTTTAAATTATGCAACCCATTATTCCTAAAATCCCGGCAAGGCCAAATATTAGTTGAGTACTTTATTATAACAAAGCAGATTAAAATTCAAATTTTTTATGCCTCACTATTAAAAAATCACTTTGTATTTGTAAACAAACGAATAAACTAATGGAATTCGCTTTTTTAAAGCATTTTTGTGATGAATTTGCTACTATGTACTGTGAAATTTGCTTATCCGCAATTGCTGAACCAACTATTATTGCAGATAATTGGGAGTTTACTGTATATAGAAATCCCTGATTTTATTTAAATAATCAATATAAAAAAGTAATGAATATAAAAAAATGTAATCAATAAAAGAAGTAATCAATATAAAAAAAAGTAATCAATATAAATAAAGTAATGAATATAAAAAAAAGTAATCAATAAAAAAGTAATCAATATAAAAAAAGTAATCAATAAATAAAAGTAATCAATATAAAAAAAGTAATCAATATTAAAAAATAATCAATATAAAAAAGTAATCAATATAAAAAAAGTAATCAATATAAAAAAAATAATCAATAAAAAAAAGGAAATATAAAAAAAATAAACAATATAAAAAACTAAACAATATAAAAAAACTAATCAATATAAAAAAAAATTAATCAATATAAAAAAAAGCGGTACAAACCATAGTGATCGAAAACTCCAAGTTGGATTGGAAATGCCTGGATATTCTCAATAGGTTTTCCGAGATGAATTGAACGGTCGATAGAGTCTGCGTGGAATCTACATGCCAGCCGATGAGAACATCGGCGATGTCGCGCAAATGCGGGTAGAATTCGTCGGGGTACATTTCCGCCATGGACATGACGTTGTCGAGGGTCGGCTTGAAGACTTTGACGTTCTCGATGACCTCGAGGGCTTGGGTGAGCTCTTTGATCAGGTGGGAGGCGTACTTGCCGAGAACGGATTTCTTGCGTTCGAGGGCGAACGTCTCCTTGAGGGCGAGCATGAACAAGTAGGATATTTCGTCGGGGCAGTTTTGGTTCTTCTGGAACATCCACTTCTGAAAACGTTCGAAGTCGTTCTCTTGCCCCATGATGTAGCCCATGCGCCCGAGGCAGCGGGCGGCTTGGCACTTCGCTTGGGGCCCGGGGGCGACTTGCAAGATTTCCAGGAGGGATTCTCCGAGGATGTTGAAGGCTTTGCGGACGTACAAAGCATTGTCCGGGAGCATTAAAACTTCCAGGAGCTTCTTGGAGATCGTTAAAGAGTAGTCTTGGTTGTTTTCCAGGCTCAGCCGGCGGAGCAGCTTGCTGATGCGGATGTCCTCGGGAAGCTTGATGTCGGCTTGCTTCTTGTTGTCGGGTTCGTAGGTTTTGGAGTACGAGTGGTACGAGTTCGGGAGATCGTAGCTGCGGCTCGCTAAGTTATCTTTGCGATTGACGATAAAGGAGGTGTCGGGGAAGTCCCTGTCGCTTCTGCGAAGAGGAATAGCTCCCCGGCCCCTGTAAGAGTTGCGACGTTCCGCTGCTCGGTTCGCTTTGAAGTCATTGTGTCTCGGCCGGTTCCCCTTATATCGAGAATCTCTCGAACCGTAGTAATTATTGTATCGCCTATTAGAGTCCCCAGTGGCATCACCATCTACGCTCTCGCTATCATAGTTCTCATCAATTGGGTTATCTTGGAAGTCCTGGAGTTCTTTGGAGCTCTTAGAACCCTTGAGCTTGTAAGACGTATTGTTCGATATCATAACTTAACACTTACATAGCGAAGGGTTGAACTCACGCTTGGGGACCAAAGCAGGACACTTTTCTACAGATTCAAAGGTCGATTTTTACTAGAACACTAAAGGAACACAAGTCACAAATAGACGGGAAGTTTTTGCGTGCCCAGCCAATTTGTAATGGGTGCACCTTTCAGACACTAAATTCCCTGCGCTTCGATCTGGGACTGTCATTTCGGGTGACGGCTGCCAACTTTGACTCTTCTCGCAGAACTAGGCACTAAATTAATACGGGAATTAATTCTTTTTTTATCATTTAACGAGTAATTACACTACTTTGCACAATAATTTGAACCGAACGGTAAATAACTTGGAATGTCCTCAATCGCAATTTATCAGAATGATTAGTTTTATTGATACATCTCGTATCTGTCGAAAAAGAAAAAGTAACTGATTCAGCACAGATAAGAACCTTTTATCAAATTTAACGCTTTATTTTTTTAAACGGGAGATCATGACAGGACGATTTGTTTTCTCCGTCGGTAAATTTAGTTTAAATTGAAAATAATATTTTTACCTCACATTTCTAAAATTGGGTTGTTTAATTTATCAATACTTTGAAATTTTCAACAAGTTATACCAAAAGTAGATTTTATCATAGCCTATTTTATTACCTGATTTGAATTAAAAAAGACTTATAAACAATTTACGGCAAAATAGAAATTTGGCGGGAAATATGAATAACGACTCTTTACAATACACATGCGCAGAAACTTAACCTAGTGGTCTATGGACGTTGTACTTGTGCAAGATGTGGTGTATGTGGATAATACTGTTAGATTGTTGGTTTTCCCTGTTTGTAAACGGGTAAGTTTTATATTATTGTTTTATTTAAAAATTTATTAATATAATTAATTTTATTAATATAATTAACATTATTAATATAATTAATTTTATTAATATAATTAATTTTATTAATATATTTAATTTTTTTAATATAATTAATCTTATCAATATAATTTATTTTATTAACAAAATTGATTTTATTAACATAATTTATTTTATTAACATAATTTATTTTATTAACATAATTTATTTTATTAACATAATTTGTTTTATTAACATAATTAATTTTATTAATACCCTGCATTAAATTAATTAATAAAATCTGCTTTTATTCGGTTAAATAATCGTGAAATAATAACAGATTAAGTGATAATTTATAGGTCATAAAATGTACGTTTATATTTTGCTCAACGTTTCGTTTTTATTGATTAAAACTTCTTCAAAAATATTAAAATAATATATATGTATAATTTTTTGAAATTTTACTTCATAGGTTGTGTTTTCAGTGCATTTTTATGATCGGTATATCGCAATAAAAATATTTAACTCTATTCAGAGCTCAAGTGCTTACTTAAACAAATCTTATTTTTAAAAATAAAAATATTTTCGTTAGCTAGTCATTTAAATTACTAACAATTCCCCCACCCAACAACGTTCTTAAACAAATTCTATAGAAATCATACTAAAAGTATAAGTGAAAAAAGTCGCAAAATATTTTTGAAATATGCTACCATAATAAAATGCTGCTAGATAGGGCAAATATCCCATTGTGTCCCGCCTCGCGCTTTCGGCGCTTGTTTTTTAATACACTCAACTGGACCGTTTGACATCCAGTTGTATATTACCCAAAATGTTAGAACATATTTAGTAATTATTGAATATAAATTTAAATATATTTTTTATTTTAATAATATATTTTTTTAATTTAATAATATATTTTTTTAATTTCATAATACATTTTTTTAATTTAATAATATATTTTTTTAATTTAATAATATATTTTTTAAATTTAATAATATATTTTTTTAATTTAACAAAAATGTTGTAGTCAAGGCAACGATAATCACTACCACACGAGATACGTAGTTTCTAGAAAACTAAACTATTTTCTCTTATAAGAATACGTTTACTTCTTTATAAAGTGTTTTAATTTTCAAATAAGAAATGAACAAATCTTATTTTTCAATGAAGAATAATTACTGCTAAATTTAATATAAATTTTCTTAAATAAAAATATTAAAGTATTGTTTATTAAGAATGTACCATGATCATATTGAGTAAGCTTATTTCATTACAAAAATATAATAGTCTTCATTTAAAATTCTATGACGTTGTTTTAAAATTTTATTTTCCTTAATACAGGCACTATTCTTATATCAAATATGTTATATTTATTTAGTTAAAAGTTACAAATCCTTGATTTAAGACTAAAAAACACTATTTTTTCAAATGTTAATTATAATTTCTATTAATAATAAATGCATCTACCAGAAAGCTCTTTCGATAAAATCTAAACAAAATATAAAAGAAGATATCCTGTCATATTTTAAATAAACATTCTCTTGTAGTAAGTTACTTATCAAAATTAGATAGATAAATACATATTTCTTGTAAAAATTATAATATTATTATATTCTATAAAATATCTCATTTTATTATTTAGTATAATAAATAAAATAGCGAAAAATAAAACATATATTGTAAACAGTTATTGAAAAATAAACATTTCTTTTAAATATGTTTTTTCTTCATTTAATCCAAATAAGTTCATAAACTGTTACTCCTATTATTTATTTTATTTTGATTGGTCATGATTTAAAAATTGTTTACTTTAAGATTCAATTTAAATTATTTAATAAAAACTGCTTTTATATGGTTAAATAATCGTGAAATAATGACAGATTAAATAATAATAATAAACTTTCCACGAGCATTACATTAAATACTATACAAATATTTTCGCGCAATTAGATTTCTGGAACAAATCTAGGATAATATCTATCAGTTTATGATAACATTCATAAGTAGTTTATTTTTGGCAATTTAGTAATTAGGTCGACTATTCGTCGAGAAGTTTACCAGTGCTTCTTTAAGTTGATGCATTTAATTTAAAGTATGTTTACTTTAGCTAGTCAAAATGTAGTTTTAACTTAAAACAAATTTTAGATGAGTAAATTAAAAAAAACTTTGGGTTAATTAAAAAAAACTTATTGATAGTTCAGTTTTGTATTAAGGTCTCAATATTATAATGCCATCGCCAAATATGCTATATACATAAACCATCCATTAAGAATACTTCTTTATGTTTTTCTTAATCCAAGGTGTATAAGCAGCAACGTTGGCGAAAACATTCGGAAACACAACACCACACTTCCATTTATTTCCCAGTGAGACCACCCCAATCAGCTTCCCATTAGCAATCAATCCTGTTCCAGAATCTCCAGCACAAGCAGCTCGTCCTTGGCTAACATCTGTGCAAATTGAATGATCATCTATTTTAATATCTTTGGCATCTTTTTTGCACACTTGTATATCGATAGTTGTTAAATTGACAAATTGAAGTATTTCTGGTGCTTTTGGAGGCTTCGGCGCTTTGGTCATTATTCCCCATCCACAAGCGGTCACAGTGTATCCTGGAGGATATTTTATTTGGGTACCCAAGTGAATAATTTCGATTCTTCCAGGTTCCATCTTTATGGTCTCTTTAAGCTTTATTAAACCTATATCAGACGTTATTGGCGGATTACTGAAAGATTCGTGAGGAATAAACTTATCAACGTTGTACCTTACTCCTGGACCTTTCCAGGAAACTGAGCCTGCTAAGACAGAAAACTGCTTTTCTTGGCCTCTGCAAATCAAACAATTATAACATAACAGTATCAGTCGCAAGTATTTGCACCCTAACTTATATTAGGTATATTGAGTTTAAAAGTACCTACTGTAAATTAAAAAACTTTTTTGGACATTGCAAAATTCAGACAGAAATGACATAGAAAACATATGGAAAGAATTACAAAAAAAATCAATAATGACTTACTTTTTAAGACAATGGGCTGCCGTTAGAATCCAAGATTTTTCAATAATGGTTCCTCCGCAGAAATGTTTATTTTCGTGTTGAATCGAAACAATGTAAGGAAATTGACCTGGTTTGGCATCTTTTCCTCCGACTATTCGAGCAGTCTTTGCGCTAACGCCTATTTCAAAATACAGAATATATTTAAAATTAACTTAAGTAAAAATTATTGTTAAACATAATTAGATATTAGTAATAATTAATTAATTAATAAATAATTAATTAATACATAATTAATTAATAAATAATTAATTAATAATAAGCATATATAAATTAATGAAACAAATTACTCACCTGCAAGGACAATAGATAGGAATAAGAGCACTTTGAACGCCATTTCTTCGCTGGGAAGTAAAGATCGAAGTTTTGGGCAAACCTTTTATACGGAAGTAAGACGTCAACTTACGTACGTTAGACTCAGCATAAATAAGTTTTAGCACTTTTGCACGATTTAAATATTAAATAATACGCAAATAGTAGGTACTTTCCTGGGACATGATTTTCGTGGTATTATAATAATTCATTCCTTATTTAAAATGCTATAATATTATTTATTCTATTTTACTTAAGATTAATTCTTTTTAAAATAAAAAAGCAAATATAATTTATAAGGATTTAACTGTACTTCTGTATATTTCTTGTGATCCAAGATGCATAAGCAGCAACATTGGTGAACACATTGGGAAGATCTATTCCACATTTCTTCGCATTTCCTAAGGAAACTACGCCAGCTACTCTTCCTCTGTATATCATTCCAGTTCCAGAGTCTCCAGCACAAGCTGCCTTTCCTTGAGAAATGTCCGTACAAATTTGTTGGTCATCTATGAATGGATTATTGAATTTTTGTTTGCAAATTTGTAAATTGATCGTCTGAAGATAGACAAACTGAAGTATTTCTGGTAGTCTTGGAGGTACTGGCCACTTGGTCATTACTCCCCATCCACAAGCAATTACATAAGATCTTGGAGGAAATTGTCTTTGATTGCTTAAACCGATTATTTCTATTCGTCCTGGCTGTAACCTTAGAGCTCCTTTAATCTTTATTAAACCAATATCATGTTTGCCTCGATACGGGTTATAATATTCGTGAAAAATGAATTTATCGACTTGGTATCTTTGGCCATTTCTTAAATACGAAACCGAACCCGCATATATCGAGGCTTGATTTTCTTGACCCCTGAAAGAAATTTCTTTTGATTTGATTTGATTATAAAAAAATAATAAAACTTACCTTCGAAGACAATGAGCTGCCGTTAGAATCCAAGATCTATGTATGATAGTTCCTCCGCAATTATGCCTACCTGGTCCATATTGCAAAGAGACTAAATAGGGAAATTGGCCTTGTCTGGCATTTTGTCCTCCAATAATTCGAGGAGCAATTTCTACTTGAGCACCTGTTCAAAATTTGATATTAATTACAAAAGAATACTAAATTACAATAAATTAGAAACAAATGAAAGATTTTGAAAACAAACAATATGTAATAATAATAATAATATGTTACTTTTGAAGAGTATGTTACTTACTTGCAAGTGCAATGGATACGATTAGAATAACTTTGAACGCCATTTCTTCTTTAGAACTAATAATTGAAGGAACAAACCCCGCTTTTATACAGTCAAACGGTTATGAAAAAAGAGACGAGTTAAATTATACATAATAAATTTAAACATTTTTCACGAACAAAATATTAAATAACATTCAAAAATGTTATTATCAAAATTGTAAAGGGCTTAGTTTCCTAGATTATAGTATTAAATCTCAAGAGGTAACTTACCTAACAATAGACGAGATTGTTATAGGAGAGTAAATAGTGGGAAATTGGGAAAGTCGCAATAAGATTATTTAATTAATATAATAAAAGCATAATATAAAATGTAAAAAATTATAAATGTATTGTAGAGCAATATTTACTTTAAAGAATGAATTATTTCACAAACCTAACAAAAGTAAGACCTAGCAAATAAATAGTAGACGAAAACAACTGTCGGAAGAGTATATAAACATTTGTTCCAAATGTGTTTCCTCTACGATTAATATTTGTTTTTTTTGTAATTTATATTACATACTTTTTAACAACATTGTTTAGCTGCATAAAACAAATATTTCGATACTGCAATTTTCAAAAAAGTTGTAATTATTAATTTAATTAGTGAAACTATGGTTGAAAATAATTCTTAAGTAATAAGTAAATATTTTTGACAGGCTCAATTGTTAGGATAACTTCAAGATAACACTCATACACTCTATTCATGGCAACATATGTTACGTGCATATATGAAGTCGTTTAGGAAAATTCAGAAATAATTTCCATATATTATATTGTTTTTAGTTTTTAATTGTTTCTACATCTTTTTAACAGATTTTCGGTTTAGAGTATGTTATAATTAACTAGAAATTTGAATTATTATATAAGTTAAGAGTAATAAATATTTAAACTTAGACTTCAACACTATTTAAAAAAAAATTAGTTCTATTTATATTTTACCAACTTCTGAGGATTCTCTTCATTCATAATAACTATAATAGAAGTTGTGAAAAAAGTTATTTAAAATCTTGCTCTATGATAAACAACTAAATTTATATTTTAATTTCGATTGTTGTTCTTACCTCCTTTTTCAATCAACTGTACAAAAATAATAAATTTTGGAGCAATTGATAGGTACCTACTAGTTTTGAACAAATCTATTTGGCCAACTAAACAAAAGAGACATTATTTTTATTGTAATTATTTATAAGAACTTTTAATTAATATAAACTCTGATTGATTTGTCATTTAAGTTAGGTATTATCAGCACTGTAAAAATAGGAGTAAACTTACAGTAATGCCTACAAAAATGTTATTATCAAAATTATAAAGACCTTAGTTTCCTAGATTATAGTCCTAAATCTCAAGAGGTAAGTACTTGATAATAGTCGAGATTGTTATAGGAAAGTAAATAGTGGGAGATTGGGAAAGTCGTAATAAGCTTATTTATTTATTTTGCGTATAGAAAACTACCCACGAATGAGCAATAAGGAGGATTTAATTTTATATATTTAATAGATTTATGGTTGAAAATAATTATTAATAAGTAAATATTTTTGAGAGGCACATTAACATATGCTCTATTTATAGCAACTTATGTAATTGTTAAAGACAAATGTTTGGTGTGTAATTTAATGATAAGTCTCTAGATTTTCTAAGAGAAATTTCCTAAATATTATAACCTTAAGTAGATATAAAATGTTATTGGACGTACATTTGTATAATGATTCGTATCAAAATTGTTGGGAGAGTGAATATTAATAATTAATAAAATTATTTATAGTTGAACTTACATGTTAGACTGAGCAGAAATATATATAAGCACTTTTGAATGATCTAAATATTAAATAATACTTATTGGATTTACGCAAACACTTTCCTGGGACATGGTTTCCGTGGTAGTATAATAATTCGATCCTTATTTTAAACGCTATAATATTGTTTATTCTAGTTTATTTAACATTCGAAAAATATGATTAAGTATATCTAAGAGATTTACATTTTTAATTCTTATTAAAACATAAAGAAACTATTATTTATAAGGATTTAACTGTACTTCTGTATGTTTCTTGTGATCCAAGATGCATAAGCAGCAACATTGGTGAAGACATTTGGAAGGTCCCTTCCACAACGTCCGCCAAATGAAACTATGCCAGCTACTTTGTTTTTGTATATCAGTCCTGTTCCAGAGTCTCCAGGACAAACCGCTTTTCCTTGAGAAATGTCCGTACAAATTTGTTTGTCATCTATGAATAGATTATTGAATTTTTGTTTGCAAATTTGTAAATTGATCGTCTTCAGATAGACAAACTGAAGTATTTCTGGCATTCTTGGAGGTATTGGCCACATGGTCATTACTCCCCATCCACAAGCAATTACATTAACTCCTGCAGGAAATTGTCTTTGATTGCTTAAACCGATTGTTTCTATTCGTCTTGGCTGGATCCTTAGACTTCCTTTAATCTTTATTAAACCAATATCGTTTTTGTATTTAGGGTTATCGTAGGATTCGTGAAGAACGAATTTATCCACTTGGTATCTTTCGCCATTTTTCATATACGAAACCGAACCCGCATATATCGAGGCTTGATTTTCTTGACCTCTGAAAGAAATTTCTTTTGATTTGATTTAATTATGAAAAATTAATAAAACTTACCTTTGTAGGCAATGAGCTGCCGTTAGAATCCAAGATCTATTTATGATAGTTCCTCCACAATGATGTCTACCAGGTGCATATTGCAAAGAGACTATATAGGGAAATTGGCCTTGTCTCGCATTTTGTCCTCCAACAATTCGAGTAGCAATTTCTGCTTGAGCACCTATTCAAAATTTAATGCTAATTTCAAAAAAATACTAAATTAAAGAACAATAAATTAGAAACAAATGAAAGGTTTTGGAAAAAAATAATATGTAATAATAATAATAATAATATGTTACTTACTTGCAAGTGCAATGGATACGACTAGAATAACTTTGAACTCCATTTCTTCTTTAGAACTAATAATTGAAGGAACAAACCCTGCTTTTATACAATCAAACGGTTATGAAAAAAAGACGAGTTAAATTATGCATAATAAATTTAAACATTTTTCACGAGCAAAATATTAAATAACATTCAAAAATGTTATTATCAAAATTGTAAAGGGCTTAGTTTCCTAGATTATAGTATTAAATCTCAAGAGGTAACTTACCTAACAATAGACGAGATTGTTATAGGAGAGTAAATAGTGGGAAATTGGGAAAGTCGCAATAAGATTATTTATTTAATATAATAAAACCATAATATTAAATGTAAAAAATTATAAATTTATTGTATTTTAATTCTATTTCTTCAAGAACTAAGAAAACATTTTATTTTAATATTTCAAATATTTTTTAAGTTCTAATTGTTTCTATTTGTCTACATATTAAAATTAATTTAAACTAGGAACCGTTAGTCAACACAGTATAATAATAATATTAAGGAAATAAATAATTGCAGAGCAATATTTACTTTAAAGAATGAATTATTACACAAACATAACAAAAGTAAGTCCTAGCAAATTAATAGTAGACGAAAACAACTGTCGGGAAAGTTTATAAACATTTGTTCCAAATGTGTTTCCTCTACGATTAATGTTTGTTTTTTTTGTAATTTATATTACTTTTTAACAATATTGTTTAGCTGCATAAAACAAACATTCCGATAATGCAATTTTCAAAAGTGTTGTAATTATTAATTTAATTAATGAAAGTATAGTTGAAAATAATTATTAAGTAATAAGTAAATATTTTTGAGAGGCACATTAACAGTCATATGCTGTATTTATAGCAACAAATGAAATTGTTAAAGACAAATGTTTGGTGTGTAATTTAATGATAAGTCTCTAGATTTTCTAAGAGAAATTTCCTAAATATTATAACCTTAAGTAGATATAAAATGTTATTGTACGTACATTTGTATAATGATTCGTATCAAAATTGTTGAGAGAGTGAATATTAATAACTAATAAAAATAATTATAATTGAGCTAACATGTTAAACTGAGCAGAAATAAATGTAAGCACTTTTGCATGATCTAAATATTAAATAATACTTATTGGATGTACGCAAACATTTCCGTGGGACATGATTTCCGTGGTAGTATAATAATTCGATACTTATTTTAAACGCTATAATATTATTTATTATAGTTTATTTAACATTCGAAAAATATGATTAAGTGTATCTAAGAGATTTACATTTTTAATTCTTATTAAAACATAAAGAAACTATTATTTATAAGGATTTAACTGTACTTCTGTATTGTATGTTTCTTGTGATCCAAGATGCATAAGCAGCAACATTGGTGAAGACATTTGGAAGGTTCCTTCCACAATGTTCTCCACCAAACGAAACTATGCCAGCTACTTTGTTTTTGTATATTAGTCCTGTTCCAGAGTCTCCAGCACAAACCGCTTTTCCTTGAGAAATATCCGTACAAATTTGTCGATCATCTATGTTTGTACGAAAATATTTTAGTTTGCAAGTTTGTAAATTGATCGTCTTTAGATTGACATAGTGAAGTTTTTCTGGTATTTTCGGAGCTTTCGGCCAAACTGTCGTTATTCCCCATCCACAAGCAGTTAGAACACTTCCTGGATAAAAATATATTTGACTGCTCAAACCAATAATTTCAATTCGTCCTCGCTTTAGTCTTAGATTTCCTTTAATTTTTATTAAGCCAATATCATTTTTGTGCGGAGGATTACCATAAGATTCGTGCAGAACGAATTTATCGACTTTGTATCTTTCGCCTTTTTTTTATACGAAACAGAACCCGCAAATATCGAGGCTTGATTTTCATGGCCCCTGAAAGAAATTTCCTTTGATTTGATTTCATTTAAAAAAATAAGTAAAACATACCTTCGAAGACAATGAGCTGCCGTCAGAATCCAAGATCTATTTATGATAGTTCCTCCGCAACTATGCCTACCTGGTACATATTGCAAAGAGACTATATAGGGAAATTGACCTTTTTTAGCAGATTTTCCTCCAGTAATTCGAGAAGAAATTTCTGCTTGAACACCTGTTGAAAAATTAAATCTAATTTCAACAATAATTATAAATATAGTACAATAAATATTTGTAATTATACATAGTATAATTAAAAGTAGATATGTCATTACACAAAATACTATAGTAAATAGCAATAAATTAGTAACAAAATATGGGTTTAAGGAAAATTAATATGTACTTACTTGCAAGTGCAAGAAATATAATTAGGACAACTTTCAGCATCATTTCTTCTGTAGCACTAACAATTGGGAGTTCAGGCCCGGCTTTTATACAGTCAAATAATCATCAAATAATTCCGGATTAAGGAATAGTAAAGTTAAACGTTTCCCTTGAGTAAAGTATTAAATAATAAGTAAATATATTCATGCAATAAACATTCTAGATATTAGATACATTTTCTATTGTGAAGCTTTTACTATGGATATTTAGATTTACTAGTGAAAAAATGTATATTATCAAATTGTAAAGAGCTTAGTTTCCTAGATCTAAATCCTAAATCTCATGCAGGTGATACTTATAAATATTCAAATAAAACTTCCATTATATGCCATTACTTTTGCAAGTTTTTAGCAATCCAACTTCCATAATCGGCAACATTGGTGAACACATTTGGATAATAATTTCCACATGCATTTCCTGCTGGTGCTGACGAAACGATCCCGATTAGTTTTCCTTTGTCTACCAATCCACTTCCCAAATCTCCAGCACAAGCCTTTCCTCTAGAATTGTCCGTACAAATTGTTTGGTCATCTAAGAATAAATTACCATATCTTCGTCTGCAAGCTTCTAAATTGATTATCCTTAATTTGGCATACTGAAGGATGTTCGAAGGCTTCGACCAATATGACTTTGCTCCCCATCCAAAACCGATTACGACAGATCCTGAAGAAAATACTCTTTGAGTGCTTAAGCCGATTATTTCGATTCGTCCAGGCTGTAGGCTTAGAGTTCCTTTAATCTTTATTAAACCAAGATAAAGTTTGTAATTAGTGGTATTAAAAGATTCGTGAGGAATAAATTTATCGACTTGGTATCTTTCACCATTGCCATTTTGCGAAACAGAACCTGCTAGTATCGAGATACTATTTTCTTGGTCCCTAAAAAAATTTTTTTTTATAAATTTAGTTACCATATCTTTTTTTTGGGTATGTATATTATTTATAAGTCTACCGAAAGGTCGAAACATTTTGATTCCTTTAGTTCCTTAATCCCAAGATTTAATAATAATTGTTAAGAAGTGAAAAGGAAGAAAATGCCAATAAAAAAAAATGTACCTTTCAAGGCAACTGCCTGCCGTCAGAATCCAAGACTCTCCTATAATGATTCCTCCGCAGAAATTTTTACCATTTTCTTTTTGTATGGAGACAACATAAGGGAATTGGCCTTCTTTGGCATTTTGTGCTTGAACACCTGATCAAAAGATATTTAATTAGATATTTAATTCGAATATAAATAAATTTAGACAAAATAAATATTTACCTATGTATTTACTTGCAAGTGCAATGGATACGATTAGAACAACTTTAAGTTCCATTTTTTTTCTGAGGAATAAACAAACGATCAAAGGAACATAACCTGCTTTTATATAGACAAAAAATAGCAGATTAAGTAGATTAAATAATAAGTAAATATTTTCGAGCGACGAGAAAGTTAACAATGCGATTTTGGGTTTATGTGATTATTTCAGGAATGTTTTTACCTAAAGCGCTTAGTTTTCCAGATTATTATGTAGCTTCAAATTGTAAATGGTAAAAAGGCGTATTATAAATGAACAATAAAGATAATATATTTATGCTAAAAGTAGAATTTGCTAGCATTTTAAGAACATTTTTCATGTTTAATATTTAAAGATTCTAAAATTCTCCTTTTGAACCAAATATTTTCTTTTTCTAAAATTTTAACATTATCAAAATCAAAAGTAGGTATGTGTATTTTCTATACAATGTTTTGTTAGAGCAGTACAATTTCCTGGTATTTCTTTATTGCAAGAATTTTATGTTGAGAAATTCTATTATGTAGATATTGTTTTGTTTCACCAATATAATATGCATTACAATTTAAACAGTTAATTATGTAAACAAGGTTTGATTGTTTAAATTTATCATCTTTATCTTTTATTCTAGACAAAACATTTTTTGTTGTGTTTTAATAAGAATATGTTAGATCCAAACATTTTTTTTTGGTTTTATACAATTAAATTCTGCACATCTTTATCAAAGATATACTAAATAAAACGTTCAATAAAATAAATGATATTCTCGTTGACGTACGTTCTTGCGCCTGTTGATACGTGTTAGATAAAGAAGACTGTTCTACGTTCGTACCAGATCCTGGAGGAAATTCTCTTTGATTACTTAAACTAATTATTTCAATTTGTATTTGCTTTGACCTTAAAAATCCTTTAATTTTTATTAAAGTAATATCGTGTTTGTACTTAGGGTTATTGTAGGATTCGTGAAGAATGAATTTACCAACTTTGTGTCTTTGGGCATAGTTTCTATATGAAACTGAAAACGAAAAATCTTAAATAAAATGTTAAAAATGTTATCACAAAAATTGTGAAGGGCTTAGATTCCCAAATTATAGTCCTAAATCCCAAGAGGTAAGTACGTGGTAATAACCGAGATTATTATAATAAGAAAGTAAATACTTGGAATTTGCGAAAGTCGTAATAAGATTATTTATCTTGTGTACAGAAAACTATCTAACACGAATGAGAAATAAGGAGGTTATAAAATTTCTTATGCAGTAAGTTAGTTATACATACTATTTTACTCTGAAATCTTTTGTTTTAATTTTTAATTTTAAAAGATTTTATTACAAATTGTTGACTACTTATGGGGTTTTTATTAATTCATAAAGCATAATATAAAATGTGAAAATTTATAAATGTATTTTAATGACTTTACTTCGGCTATTTTCATTAAGAACTACGAAAATATTTTATTTCGTTGTTTTTTAGTTCTAATTGCTTCTACTTGTCAACAGAGTATAATAATAATAAGGAAAATAAATATTTATATTTATAATAAGTTTTAGCACTTTTGCATGATCTAAACATTAAATAATACTTATTGGATTTACGTAAACACTTTCTTGGGACATGATTTAAGTGGTAAAATAATAACTCATTCCTTATTTTAAATGTTATACTAATATAATATTTTACACAACATATTGTTTATGCCATTTTTCTTAACACTCAAAAGACATGATTGTTACAAAAATCACTTCTACAAGTCTTGCAGTCGATCACTTTATCTACAGTTTCTGATAACAGTTTGCAAGCGTCGAAGCCTTTTAGTCTTATCCCACAACCTCGAGCGAAGTACCGATTTCCTCCATCTATCAAAGCAAGTAGAAAGATAAATTCATAAATAGTAGGTACCATAGAAGAATCAGAAAAAAATTTTAAAATTGAAATTAATATTAAATAACTTTACCTATAGCAGAGACTGACATACAGGCACTAGAAATTTCAGAAGTGTCTATCAGCTCAATATCAGGAACTTTAAGATCCTTAAGCATTTTGGTAACGGTACCATTTACTTCCTTACACGTTTGCACCGCCATTTCGATGGTTTCCAGTTTTTCACAAACCCCTTTGGGGTTTCCAGCACATAAGTAACAGTTTAAGGCAATGGTTAAATTTATACCGGTCAAACCAATAATTATAACTTTATACAAAGGTGTAATATTTATGGTGATAGGGTTTATCTTCATCATCCTTCAATATTTCAACAAGAAACTAAGGAACCTTGGAATGACACTAACATAAGCACGAGGCACTTTGGAATGAAGAATAAAAAGTAGGTAGGTACCTATTCTATACTTTATAAGTTCGTTTCCATGTATAAAACTTTATGAGGCATTGTGTAATAAATCTAATAATTAGTTTTAAAACTTCATAACAATTGAATCTACATAGTTCCAAAGTGATCGTCTTTTAACAAATCACTGTCAATGAGCGGTGTCCACCAGACCATAAGCCAATTTTCCCCAAAAACTTCTCTTATGTTCCTCAAAACTTTCCTCAGCTTTATAGACTTTCTACAGCTTTTCTTCTTGTACTCATAAGTCACCATTCCTCTGAGAATCAAATTCCAATGGTCAAAGATTTTCGCCAAGACATAAACTAAACCAGCTCCAATGTACATAACGATGTTCACATAAAGTATGGCCAAAATTTGTTGCCAATACATTCTTCTTATGGAAATTTCCTCGCCCTCGCTGGGCACCTCCAAGTAGATGCTAAACTTCAAAACTTCTGTGATGAAGAAACAATTGTAACAAGTCACGAATAATCCTCCAAGGGCTATGTAAACCAAAAGGATGACGAAATATCGTTGGTTATTTTGGCCAATGCAACAGTTGGTGATGTAGCAATGATGGAAACGTTTCAAGATGCATTTGTTGCAGAATTGGCAATGCCAAGAACGGGTTGGCGAGGGAGTTTGGCATATTTTGCAGAATCTTCTGTTTCTCCATGAGGTGTTAAAAGAAGGATTAGAAGAAGAATAGATAGAAAAGTTAGTAGAAAAATTGATAGAAAAATTGGTAGAACGATTGGTAGAAAGATTGGTAGAAAAATTAGTAAAAGAATTAGTAGAAGAAATTGTCTTGGAACTGGTGTCACAAAGCACAATTGCCATGTAATTTCCTAAAATGTTGAAGAGGATGAAGCTGCAGAAGACAATGTGGAAGTAATGCCAGAAGGTCCCTTCTCTGTGAAACGAAGGTAAAACAACAAAGAGTTCGAAGCCATAAATGAGAAGAACAACGATGTTAAATAGAATCGCCCATAAGACATCCATTGAAGAAAGGGTTCGGAATATGAAAACCATTTTGGGTTGAAGGAACATCAAACTAAATATTTTTATATGAAACTGAATATTTGTATTCTTATTATTTCTATATCTTTAGGAAATTAAAAGAGAACTTTATTTATACAACTTCTCGAATCGGAACAAAAAGATGCATAAGCGAAAACTTTGAACAAGGAACCAGAGATCCAAACGAAAAGAATATCTACAACACTTTATCCGAAGATCTCCTTATTCACATACTACTATCATGATGAAAGTTACTTTCAATAAACGGCGATATCCAAACTAGGTACCATCTTCTCCCAAAAACGTTCCTAATATTCTTAATCTTTTCCTTATAGGAGTATTCGTCAAACTTCCGCTTATACTCATAGGTGACCATCCCATTGAACATCAAATAACCAAAATTCCAAAAGTTTTGTATAGCGAAAGCTGCGCCACCTGCAATCAACCCACTCAAGTAGAAGCATGCCAGCTTCTTCACAAAATTCGACTGTAAAGTCCTTAAGTACGAAGACCAGACCAGGACTAAGTTCAAATAGGAAACGTAAACACTGGCCAAAGTTATGTA
>JAWQRP010000389.1:0-29573 GCA_033557875.1 Quadriops clusia
CCGAATTAACCCAAAAGTTGATACGACCTTACTTTTTAGCTCAAATGACTACATACCAAATTTCATCGATCTAGCTCAAGTCGTTTTTGAGTTATCGTGTTTACACACACACAGACACACAGACACAGACACACAGACACACACACAGACAGACAAAAAAGCAAAAAAGGGCCAAATCGACTCAAAATCACTCAAAATGTCGAGAATCATCAAAATCTCAAAAAATTTTTTCCGCATGATCACTATACTTTCTCTGCGAGAAAGTAAAAATTATCAATGATTCACTTTACTGAAATTTTGTTGCTACTATTTAACAAATATTTGTCATCTAAAGCATTTCTATTGTCATTAAATTGTCCTCAGTCAGTATAATTACCTATTTTAATTGCCGGTAACTACTTTAAAACAAACTAATTAAGTCCAGTAATCGAACCATCGCGAATGTTCGATATCCACAAAGTGTTAATTACTAAGCCTGTCTTCATTAATGGTTTATGTACTTACATATCTATCTACCATCGAGGCAAACTTAACCACCTAGCCGTTTATTTTAACCACAATAGTTAGCTGCACTCACCTAGTTTAAATTCAGATCTATCGTCCAGCGCTGCACAGGCGACCCTTTGAATTATAATTTTCCATAATGGCATATTTCATTATCGACAGCTAGATTCAAAGGGCGATTATTATTCCCAAACAATGCTGTCCAACGGCAATCGACTATTCGGGCTTTATATTAAGCAATTACAGCCTCGATGTAGCCCCCGGTTGCTATTATTGCCCTTTAGCGCGACGAAATTCAGCATTGTTTGCCCCGAACCTGCTCTTGGCATGTATCATTTTTGATGCTTCCATGCGATATACAATATTCTAGAAACTCGCGTTAGGGTTAGGAAGGCGATAAACAGAGAAAAATCAAATAATCAACACCTGCAAGCTAAGTAAAAATTATTGCCAATAGTTTGTTAGTTATCTCCAGAAGAAAATTACATTATGCTTAACACTATTAATATAATATTGATGGATTTACAAATATACTATTTATCTTAGATCCCGTATATTACACCTACGTGTATATTAAAGCATAACAAAAACAAATACTAATATAATCAGAGCTAAGAACGAAGGTAGAGATGAGTCAAGTAATAATGGTAATTACAATTTTCACAAAAAAATTACGAATAGCAGAAATGTTTCAGCTGCTGCAGATGAACTAGGTGACTTGGTATATAGGGGTATAAACAAATATTCGACAAATAAATAAAAAACGAGTCACACAATTGAATGGATCCTAATAACCTGTTTAGATTCAGTATTCAAGGATACCCTAAATTAAATAAAATGAAGTCACAATTTTCACATTTTCTTTTGAATGAACAGATTAACATAGCAAGAGGAAATTTTAGAAACATATACATATTATATGAAGGTTTAGAAATAAGTATTCTTGCTCTTTTTGTAAGTTTATTCAACGCTACCGGTTTCGGCCGGCCTCCGGCCTTCGACGGGCGCTACATGGAAAGACAAGATGTATGTTACAAAAACTGAATTATGAAAGTGGTCATCACAATCTACAACAGTAATCCTATCCCCCTAACTTTACATATATATGAAATATCTACCTTAGTCAAATCAATAACTTAACCAAAAACAGGAAAACAATACAAGAAAACAAGACCATTAGTATGATTAGGGAAAAAATAATAGAGGGGAATGCCATCACCACACTAGCATACAAATGCGGGGGCTTGGTTATCTTACCGAAGCATATATATATATAGAGAAAACCCTCATGTTCGCTAGGGAGAATAACTTTGAAAAACTTGATAAGAATCCTATTACAAAATATATTAGGAACATTAAAGAAACAATAAGAAAACATAGAGACACACTAGCAAACATCTTAAATACACCAAATAGCCATAGATTACTCCCAATGAACCCACAATTACCAAAACTAATATCACAAATAAGAAATGCCTATACGTCCAGTTATCACGTTCTACAACACACCAGCTCAAAAACTTTCTAAAATACTAGCAGATATCATTCCTGTCCTCATAGATTACAATTCCAAATATTCAATTAAAAATTCAAAAGAACTAACTACAATACTTAAGAATATAACACCGAATGAAAAACAATATTTAATTTCCTTTTGATATAAAAAATCTATTAACAAATATACCTGTGGGAGAAACAATACTTTTACTGAAGGATAAACTTAAAAACACTAATATGTTGGAAGCTGATATCGATGGGATTGTGGAGTTAACAGAAATAACTATGAAACAGAAGTTCTTCACCTTCAATGACACAATATTTAAAATGCAAGATGGTCTCCCGATGGTAAGTGCCTTATCCCCATTTTTGGCTAACTTATTTATAGACCATATTGAAGAATATATACTAAATGAACACAGCTGTTATAGCCAATATATAAAAGTGTGGAGTAGATACGTTGATGATATCATATGCATATGGGAAGGAAATGCCTCTACCTTAGAGGAATTCCTAAACTATGGCAACTCAATAAATAATAAAATACAGTTTACAATAGAATGGGAAAAGAATGAAATACTTCATTTCTTGGACCTGACTATATTTAAAAATATACAGGAAAAAAAGTTTTCTTTTGAGATATACAGAAAAGAAATATTTACGGATGTAATCATCCCTAAAGAATCATGCCATCCTCACTCACAAAAGATGGCCACTTTCAACTCACTATTGTATAGACTTAACAACATACCCCTAGACCCAAATGAATATAAAAAAGAACTCAATATAATAAGAAAAATAGCCACAAATAATGGATACAACAGTAAATCAATAGACAAAATAAATAGGAAAATCATCAATAAATTAAACAATAATCACAAAAGTACACATATTGACAACAACATAAATAATACAATTTATAGAACAATAAATTACAATCAAATTAACACACAGAAACTTAAAAAAAATTTTGACACACATGGAATCACGCTTACCTATAGAACTGACCACTCAATTAAGAAAATTCTAAATAATACAAATTTAAATAAAAAAGACAACGAAAAACTGAATAAAGCAGGTGTATACGAAATCAAGTGCCCAGAGTGCGATGCTTTCTATGTAGGAGAAACGAGAAGGAATCTAGGAACCAGACTGGCAGAACACATAAAGGACAAAACCCATTCAGAAATAGGGAAACACACCCTAATGACCGGACACAAGATTAATAATGAAAATATCAAACTAATAGTTGAAGAAAATAAAATAAATAAGAGGAAGCTGTTGGAGGCTCGTGAAATATATAACAGGATACGAGAAGGTATCCCTGGTTGTCTAAACAGACAGTGCGATTTGAAATTCACCCCATTCTTCAGGATTTTATAGTACTGGGTCATCTTAATAATCTCGTGTTGCACACATGGTGGATTGGGAGATGTGGTATGGTGATGGCAATTTATGGAACACCATATAATAAAGGCATTTAATCGCGTAATATAATGAAGTACGCCTATGGAGTGAGTTCCACAGCCCACACGCATGATCAAAACTAAATCATTTATAAACATACACGTGAAAAAGACATTTTGTTTAAGATTTTATTGTATACCTTAAATTAATTTTTAATGTGTTACGTGCCCGAATCTGTTCCGTTGGAGGGCGTCTCGCTTTGTTATTTGTATTTGTGATTTGACTAAGGTAAATATATCATATATATGTAAAGTTATGGGGATAGGATTACTGTTGTGGATTGTGATGACCACTTTCATAATTCAGTTTTTGTAACATACATCTTGTCTTTCCATGTAGCGCCCGTCGAAGGCCGGAGGCCGGCCGAAACCGGTAGCGTTGAATAAACTTCAAAAAGAGCAAGAATACCTATTTCTAAACCTTCATATAATATATAAATCTTGCTGGGATTCACCTTATACATATACATACTTATAATGTAAATTTTGGTCTATTTCGATACCTTATTGCTATATTCTGTGGCTCAATATCAAGTCCTCACTGCCTTAATAGCTGCAGGATATTTAATTTAATATCCTTACTGTTTTTATAGCCTTAGGTTCTTTAACTCTATATCAAACCTTTGATGTTTTAATACCACAATGTTGGTTAGATCAACATCAGTAACCCAAGGTTTTTTAACTCAAAATTCTTAATCCGACTAGGTTCTTTAGTTTAATATCAAACCCTGGTTTTACAGTTTGTAAACTTATTAGTAAATTTTATGTAAACTTTTATCAATTCATGTATAATTTTACATATTTATTAGGAATTTTTAAGCTACATATTACTTATTCTTAACTTCTGATTTCTCGAATTACTGCCTTTATAGCCCTAGAATCTTTAGTTCGATATGAAATCCTCCTGTCTTTATAATCTCATGTTTTAAACATATTTTCCAATTTTTAATGTTTTTATAACCTTTCTTTAACGTATTTTCAAATCTTTAAGGCATAGGTTTCGTTAACTCATCTATCAAACCTTTAATATCATTGTAGCCCCATTTTTCTAACTTACTCTCAAACTTTGAATGTTTCAATAGCTCAGGTTTATTTCATCTATTTTCAAGCTTTTATTCTCCTAATAGCCATGATTTTCTCTAGCTTATTTCCAAAGCTTAATTAGTACCTTTATAGGCCCAGGTACCTTTGGTTATTTTCAAACTCTCTTGGTCTCAATAGTTCTTAGCTCTTATTTATAAAACCTTCATCCCTCGTTTTTAAGCGTATTTTCTTTAAAATGTTATTGAAATTATATATCAGCTTTGACTGTTTCCAATTGCAATACTAAGGAAGCTATGTTAGCGGCAATCTTTAATACACAAACGTTCTTTGTTTAAACAGGCTGACACAAATGCAGCTGCGTTGCATAATTACTGAAACAAGCACCAAAAGTACTATCTAACAATGAATTCACGTAATTACTTTGAAAGGTCACTCGTAACATACTACGTTAAGTTTACTACGCTACAAAGGACTATTTATAATTACAGCAAATTATTCAAGATCCATTTAAGTCGTGCTCTCTACTTTTTTGGCCCTTTTATGTTTTCCAGTCTTTTCCGTGACGTATTTCACCGAGATTAATCCGTAATAAAACGTGCCAGCTTTACACTATTATGCATTAAAATTACGTAAAATTAGGCGGGTGATTTCAGCTTCGCTTGCGCTTCTTGTCACCCTGAATAAAGCGTTGTTTTCTTCAGCGACGAGCGAGTTAGGTTTTGATTTATTCGTTGATTCAAGTTGGAAATTGCGGCACCAAAATTGATTATTGTTATACGTTGCATAATATCACCTGGATGTATCAGCCCGACAGGTGCGGAAGGAAGGTGGGAACAAAAACAATTTGGAAAATTTAGTTTACAAGAGGGAGAAAGCGGCACCCTCCAGTTGTTTCATTGTAGGTTTTTTGCTCGAAAGCCCCCGTTATGTATGCATAATCAAACCCTCGATACAAGAAAGATTGAGGATGATGAAACGCGAATAAAATTACTCGATTCGCGAGGAAATGAATGGATGGCGTCTCTTTAAGTTCACAAAAGTTTTAAAGCGTTTTCTGTTAGACAAAGGGGCCGATTTGATAGATTATATCTTAAGCACAATGAAGGTGCCGCGTGAATATTTCAAGGGGGTTAAACTCGAACCCTTGAAGGTGATACTCCGAATTTTCGAAGAATGTTTGCACAATGAAATTGATTTTACTGCACAATCATTGCACTATGTAGACGGAATCTGTAGATGGATTTAGTCAATCAGAATTATGCCATTTCTAGGGAAATAGTGCCTGGTTAATTTCTTATGCATAAAACATCAACTTCCAGAATGGAATAATAAATCATGAGTACTTAATTACAGAGCTTCCATGTACCATTAACATTGCAAACATCAAATAAAGAGGGGAGCCGAAGACTAGATCAAAAACGCTTGGGTTTCAAATTTAGTCCTGAAATTATTTATTCTCGTACCGACGAATATTGTTCAAAGTGTACCTATACTATAGTATTATAGTGGCATATTTTTTATTTTGATGCGAATGTAAACAGTTTTCGTACGTTTTGTTTATTCAATCAAATCCACCGTTTCAAAATTGAACCGAAGGTATAATAAATGGGCGCCCGTGGAATACGAAAAACTGCAGAAAATGAATTGGGTTTGCTCAGTGAAAGCAATTTTCGGATGAAGCAGTCAGTGACCACAAGCTTTCGGCTTTGTGCGCCAAACAAAATGTAAAAGCATTGAATTCACATAGCTAGATTCCGTAAATACTTTAGGAGCACAATTATTTCAACCATTTAATTCGACTTGAGCAATTTAATAAAACGCTCCAAAATTAAAACGGCGCGCTGTTTTATAGCTTTGCGGGACACCCTTTGAGTGTATAGCGGAAATTATAAATAGTAATGGTAATAATAATGATCGTTTTGTTTTTTAATTACTCTTGCAAACGCGTATTGCAACAAATTACCAATTATGTAGGGTAGGGAATTATATTTTTGAGTATGATTCTTAGAGTATTTTATTTGGTACAATATTTTTTTTTTGTTTTATAAAATTGCAAGAAAATTAAATGTTTTTATTTTCATTGCGAGATTACTTTGCACAAAACGTACTTAATAACAGTACGTACAGTACAGTATGTAGTTATAAAGTAACCAAAGAAAATGATTCAGATGTAATTTTTTTTTCCACTAAAATTTTTAGTCATTGGGTTTTAGATGTTGTGACATTTGTTCTATAGTCTTCTTTGATCTCATTATTGCATTATATTATTTAAATGGTTACTAGTCACTAAGATACGATTCGATAAAATTCTATTGAGATTATTACGCTTCTTAGTGTAATCAAACTCATGCCTGCTTTATTTTGTACCTATGAGGTAGCCTATTACTTTATACCGGACGTATATGGCAGTCACATAAAGTAAAATTAGCGAATTCAATTTTCCACACATCACATTAGATAAATTTATTATTATTATTATTTACATCGGACTCCATAACCAACTTCAAGCACTGCACGAAGCATCAACTTTGTGACCACGTGCTTGAAACAAGATCTCACAACCAAACTTGCAAATTTCCGTCTACCCAAGAACATGAAAATCAGTGAGAAGCATAGAATTCAGCGTAAATTCATTAGAGACACATTACATAAAAACTATTCTAAGCTAAATTTTGTTAATAAGACACTACAAACACACTTCACTAATTAACAGAACACACCATAACAAGCTTAATTCACTACGCAAAATAGAGAATAAAGCAGACACACGCAGGAATAACCAGAACCCTACAATGCACTAGTTCTACAAATGTAACACTAATCTTTCCAATACTGTTTTCGCGCAGTCTGAAATCAATCTACTTGAAGTTATAAATATGCTACCCTAATCAACAATGACCCAAATCTAATTGCAACCCACCTAACTTGCTATGGAACTAGATAATGGACCCAATTCTGTTTGATATTGCTATGTAACAACTTGGTTATATATCAATAAATGTGATAATATAGCAACGAGAGTATTTTGTTTAGTAGTAACTACCAACTTCTAAACAACGAACATAACCTGAAATTGTTAAGCTTGACGATTAGTTTGGTTATGGATTACAAAGTTTTTTGTTTGTTTGTTGGTAGTTACTACTGAACAAAATACTCTTACTGCTATATATATTGTTATATAACCAGGTTGTTACATAGCAATATAGAACAGAATTGGGCCCAATGTCATCCACACTGCTCCTTTAGATAAATAACACAAAGATAAACTTACGATCGACAGTCGTAATTTCCTTATTAACCCTGATAATTTTTGCAACAGCAAATTTCAATACAAAGAATCCAAACTCATCAAATCTATAAAAGAAAATTAAACAGATATGTAATTTAACTATTACCAAAGCCGATAAAAACGCTTGTCTCGTCATTCTGACTAAGGGAGTCTACATTGAAAAAACTGTAACTTTTATTTATAACATCACTCATATATATAGTACATAGAGATTCTACTAATATTTTCATTAATTTAATCAGACAAACTATCAAACAATACTCTAACGCAATCAATTCGATATTTTTTATTGACTTCCATCCTTATAATCATAAAAAGTCATGTCAATGAACCCTTCTACTCCTAGACTGTACAGCCTCCTTAAATTGCACAAACATGATTTTCCCATAAGACCTATCGTGTCATTTTTTAATACCCTAGTTAGCAAATTAGCTAGATTCATGACCAATGAATCATCATCACCATCATTAATTATAATTCTAAGATTTGTATTATAAACTTGCTCGATTTTATACAATGCTTTCAAAATAGATGAACAACTCGAATGGACTCATCACAGATGACGCTTCTTGCATTATTTTCAATAAAATTATTTAATTTAACTAGTAATTTAGATCACATAGACAAAATTAACTTAATAACCTTAATAAATATCATCTTAAAGCAAAATGTATTTCTTTTTGACAACTTTTACAGCATAGTTAGTCTCACTAACTATTTCACACAAAGACTATCTAATCTTCCACTTGATCTTAAAACTTTTAACAATGGTTATGATCAAAACAAACAAATTTTCAACATGATCAATAATCCGAAAGACAGTAATCCCTACATACAAAATAGCGGTGTTTACTTGATAGAATGTCCTTATGGTTCTGGTTAGGTTGGCAAGACGGCCAGGAGCATTACTAACATATTCAAGGAATATGTCAAGGACAAAGTTCAAATTACATCATTTAAATAGTACTTCTGTTAAACTTCTACAGTAGCGTGACAAGGGTCACAAAATAAAACTATAGGAAAGACTCGAGGTTGACCGTTTAAAGAATAGATCAGGCATCACTTGCCCGAATGAACAAAGCGATAATTACAAATTTTTGTACAGGTCACTGTTCTAACATTTTCCGTTACATCCGTTTGATGGTTTTTCGACCTTTGTTCAAATTTTTCCTATTTTCCTCGCTTAGCATTTCGCGCTCTGTGCTTTATGCAATTCTATGTCTTCTCTCACAAATTACGCCTGACAATATACACTGCGCACATTTTGTGTATTCGTTCATTATCAAAAATTTGTTAGTGAAAAATTATTTAAAATTTCTGTCTCGTGTTGTACATTGCTTAGTTGTTTTTTTTATAACGATTTCATGTTTTGCACAATGAAAAAACCTTATGCAGATCCTTGATATTTGACTACATGCAAGTTCCTTATATGTTTATATACATTTTTTCTGTTCTTGACTCAATTTTGATCATTTTATAACGTGCTAATTTTGTACTTTTTGTATAAAAAGTTTTAGAGTTTTATTGTTTGAAACTGTATCTTTCGGTTGGAGAAACCGATTACCTATTGTGAAATAAAAATGAATTACATTAAGAACGTATTTAATTTTCCACTCATCAAATTATTAAAATAGCTTCCCCGATCTCTCAGGGCAACGTATCAAATTTTAGGGAAAAATAAACAGCAAATGAATTAGAAAAAACTACGACCATATGAGTAATTACGCGGATTTAGTACTGTATGTACAGTTGATCACTGCAACACAAAAAAAAAGGGAAAGAGTAATAACAACGATAACAAAATTTATTTTAACGTAGAATTAGAAAACCAGTCGCGTCGTAAAATCCTATAATAAACTTGGGGAAAATACGACTGTATTACTGCGCATGACAGTACAGTCGACGGTTTAATAATCAGATTTGTGTTGAAACATTTGCTGTACCAAAGGTTGTACCTATTCTAAATTCGTCAAAACTTCGTATGCAATCGTAAAACACGCACCAATAACAGCGCGAATTCTTCCCTCATAATTAAAGTGCGGATGACAGTACAACCAGTAAATGGTATTTTATTATTAAACTAATTTATTATAAGGCTTAATTTTAAAAAACCGGTCGTTTGATTGACTATATTGGTTAACCCGCAAAAAGCGAATCGATCACGAGATAAAACTTATCAAAGGGTAACCTTACAAATCTAAATTGATGAATTCCTGAAATAGTCATATTGGAATCGTATACTATCCTAAAATGCATTAAAAAATCTAAATGGTATTTTCATTTTGTAATACTGTATTTTATGTAACCAGCAAATATTAGGTAGTTTTCATCGTAACGCAAAGATATTGCTCAATTCTAGGTTTTACAAAAAGCACATTTTTTCAAGTTTCCAGAAATAGACAAGGAGGTATAAAACACAGCAAGTATAGCTTCATATGTTATTTTGTTCATAGATATAATTAAAATTCTCCAATATTTCCTCATAAAAGTTTGATTTTATAAAATTTAATTGTTTCACAAAAACCGTTCTGAAGATACACAGTTGATGATAGTCTTGTTCTATCAAGCAGTCCCAAGCAGTTCCAAGCAACCTTGAACAGTTAGCAACCAATGGCGTTTAAAGAATTTTGTGGCCTTGAATGTTATTGGTCACCATCTGCCGGCAACTGTTCCGGACAGCATGATAAAACAAATCTGATATCTAAATTACCTAGTAGTTAGGAAACCAGCGACAACACCATTTTTATTTTTATTTGTACTCGTGTTTACAGCACAGACGACCTCATAGATTATATTGTTCCTGTAAGCATATGTCCAACGCCATGTTATTTCCTCGTAAAGCCATACAATCAGAACTCTAATAAAACCAGGCGAAACAGACTGTGTACCAATGTACCAAGCTAGAGCTCCATCAAACTCGAAACCCATTTTTCAATATTTAATACACGCCGACTCCCTCGTGCTAACACGAAAAAGGACGACTGGGCACATGAAGAGAAAATATTAAAAGTTTGCAACTAGTTTTTGCGAGCAAGGCGTTTCAATGGCTCGATACGTTGTTCGTTCGTTCATTTGAAATCTGATACGCGAGGCGAGCTGAAAGTCCCGTTTGTCAGTGTATCCGGATGGCAAGCAAGTTACGCTTTTCTCGCCTCAGTTCACACTTTGTCTCCATCTATTTAAAACTTTTACTCTTATAACTTTCTAAATAGGCTGATGTTTCGACAGGGCGACGAGGATCAAAACATAGAGTTAAGAATTGCGAATTTTTCTTTACTTCATTAAAATGTTTCTTTAAAGCGAATCCTTACGGAACAATAATAAGTAATCTCAGAAATAACTAATAAAATGTACCTACAGAAGTATAGAAGAAGACAATATCTTAAATTCATTACATACATATGTATATTTTTCGCTTCATCACTGAATGAAGCAACGATCATAAAAGAAGGAAATATAACACAAATCACCAAAAGTAACTGGATAGGAGTATCATGTATTTATAATAACGTTCATAATAATCATAGATTTAACGAAATATTAAATGATATGTAAAGTCTACATCCTAGCAGATTTGATTTGCATACCGCGCACAACCCCGAGGTAATCAATCTCTATCAATCATTGCATTAAAATTTCATGCTTGTTGATGTGGGTGGTTTGATTTATAGCAAAGTAAGGTCTAATTTAGTTTAATAATAATAAACTTCACATCATAGAAAAACTTTGACAATAAAATTATCCAATAAGTTCTCTATACTTGAAAAAGAGTTTGCACAACAAATTAATAGTAATATTTGTAAATTTTATTTAACTATATATTATATAATTATTATCAGACATAATATAATTTCTTACAGTGTAGTCTAGATAATGTAGGTCAATTTTATATACTCACGTGGTTCCTAAAGCGATTAAATCAGAAGAAATTGTTCTCGTCCACATCGCGAATTTTCATTAAGTAACTTCAAAGCGAAAAGCCGAACGCACCCAGATACTCGGACGTATAATGGAAGAGAAATAAGAAATAAAAGTCCCGCGAGATAAGGGGAATACTTTAACGTGAATCGAAAAGTTTCAAGGGAAGTTACACACAAAGCATTTACCTTTTTATGATTTTTAATTTAGCATCTGAAGGAATTCAAAAATATCAATTCGGGAAAGCGTCTTAGCCTAAATGGGACTTCCAAAACTCTTTGAAGTGGACTTGATAAAGTCTGAGAGACCCGGGAGATTAACAAGAAAGAGATACAAACAAAGATGAAAGAAACACTTTCTGTAATTACTTTTTTTAAGTTGCTTGCCGCGCAAATAGTGAGGAGACAATTAAAATGGTTCGATAAAACCCCCCTTTAGTTTATGAGAATCTGTAAAGGGGCCGAAATTAGTTTTCCGGGCTATATTACACGTTTTCTGCAGGTACTATTGATAAAACTTTTTACGGCCCGATTTATTTTATATGTAATTTAATTTTGACAAACGGTAAATACCGATAAAATTGTGATGGTCGTCATAAAACATTTTTATTCATTTTTCTATACCTGCAATAAAATGGCGCGCTCGTTTACGGGGAGACTAAAATGTTACCCTCCTGAAGTGGGCTATTTAATTTAATAGGAACTAAAAAGACAGCACATTAAATCCTTTTCTACTTGAATTATTTGTATATTTTTGTTTGAAAAAAAAGTAGAAAAATGTACATGGATAACTCACCTTTGCGTTATAGTGAGGGGAGTAACAAAGAGAATGTAAACAACTTTAAATCGTTTGTGTTCGTTATAGGATGCAGAACTTTAAAATCAATACCAGGCTTCCCCACGCTGAGCGAGTAGATACTTAAATTCATTGAGCAAAGCATCGGCGGTTTCATGCGTAAAATACCTTAGAAGCAGATTCTACAATTTTGCAGCAGTTTTCTTTAACTGTTGGGTGCCAATAAGTGCGATAGATTCAAACCCTCGCCTTCCAGTTAGTTTGTTCAGCCCGGCCGAAATTAAATTCTGCTGCGTAAATTTCACTCGAACTTCGTTTGAACTTTTCGCAGACATCCCGCAACTTAGCTTATGGCTTTACAAGTTCTTACTATAAGTTAAAGATTTCTCTGCAGAAAGCGGCCCTCGATATCGCTCGGAGCCGTGAGAGACATAATTAATTTCGGAAATCAAGACATTTCGCCTGATATTTACTGGATACAACGCTCTATATAAATCTCGGTCGATTTTGTTTTTCTGTGTGTATAAGAAATAACAAAGACGTAAAAACCTCTCTATTGGTTGTTATTCTTTCCCCTCCGCAGCACATAATGCCCAACCCTGTTAGTCTCATTATTTCTCAAAGTGTTGTTATGATGAAGTTAATAATGTCAATATCACACTCGGCAGTGTTTCTCTATTAGTTTCTTAAATAAAAATAATGTGTCCAGAAGGACGAATATTTCAAAATATTTGTTGGGGAAGAACTGCATTGAATCAAGATACCTAATTAGCGGAACTGCATTGAATCAAGATACCTAATTAGCGGAACTGCATTGTGCTCGTTTAAGTAAGTAAAATGGACGCTTAATTATTTTAAAAGTTTTTCTCAGGAGAAACAAAACTAAGCGCTTTTCCGCGGAGGAACTCCTGAGTAGGCGAGGAAATTTATTTACTGTATATATTTTACTTAAGATAAAATGAGATGCACATTTTACGGTGCAACCCCAACTCTACTTTACGGGCTTGTAATGAACTTTTGGGGAGTTGCCAATTCGGAGAGGGTACTTAGAGTTTGATTAAAGTATAGTCGGTTTTATACTTAAGTGCTGCAACAACGCACGGTTCCTTAACCTCAGGTCAGATTTATTTCGATAGAACAAGATTGATAATATAATTGAAAATCATCAAGTAAATGGTGACTCAATTGTACAAAAAATTAATCACCTAAAAATAATTTAAAAAATATTCATGCAAGACGTTACCTACTATTGACCACGCGCCTCCGCCAATTGTGCAGGTATGGGCAAAATATCCAGGAGTGAATAAAGTGAATTAAAATTTACAAAATTGGGTTGACATATTCAATGATACAAACTATACCTAAGTACTTTACATTTATTAATTAATTTTAACCATATCACTTATACAGAGTGTCCCATGATGATTTGACCAGACGATATCTCGAGAACGCTTTTAAAGTTTTATTTACTGTGCCTTAATTACATTGCAAGAAATTTCAGAGCATTTGTATAAATAACCTTTTGAAGAAGATGTTACAGTAAATTTCACTATTCAACCTAATAACAATAACATTGTTAAACCAATTGTTAGTTACAAATCGTAAAGAAAATACATTTCGAAAGCTGTATTTTCTGTATCCATATTTATTATATTAGAAAGCACGAGAAACTTCAACAAGAAAGCATCAGCATCGTCTGGGGAAATAATTAAAATTTCAGTTCCCTTTAAATCCTTCAGGACGTTACTCTCGTCTATTTTCTCCATTTGCGAAAACCATGTAAACACGGGCAACTTCAGTGGCATACAAGAAGAATATTTTCCCTACTCCTAAAAGTTCAAAACTAGCTAGTTAGTTTCTGGAAGTAGAAGGAAGGCATCCCATTGTCCCTTTTTTAGTCTCTAAGAAGCTGTATCGCGCGCGGAATTCTGAAAATTTAATTAAATTGATATATTGATCAGCCATCGATGGTTGTATTTAAAGCTTTTTAATGCGCCCCCGGCTTCGCCCTCGGTGAATTAAACTGCATGTCAGACTAATTAAATTCTGCACCACTTTGGGGGCAAATCTGTGGACGTAAGTGAGCGTCGCGGAGGCGGCGGCAACAATATCGACGACGTCGCGCCGTAGAAAGGAATTTTCAAACAGGAATGCCTTCCGCCCGGGGCGATTTCATCATTTTTATGTTGCCATGAAATATTAAAATCCCCTCAAATAGAGGAAAAAATCGTAAAACGTGCTCTGCATCATTTCGTAAATTAAAGGAATGCTCGTAGAGTAATAAAAGAGCAAATGTTAGAGAAAAGTTGAAGATGACAAAAGAGCATCTGCATACAATGGCTTTCGTGCCATTGTTTTACGACTCGACGAAAAATTTCATAACGGAATCGAAATTGTGCGCAGGGAAGTTATATACAGGAAGGGTATACAGCATTCCGCTGGGTTTTGTATTCATTTGTGATTTTCAATAAATCGTCGGCGTTGCTCTTTTTTATGTTTGAAGCTATCAATTCGCCTCGGTTTTAAATAGTATACTAACTAAAAAAATGTTATAAAAAAACCTCATAACAAAAATTAGTCACATTAATTACGACAGGATCCTTCGTGTCCTAAAGGAAAGTGCAGAAGTATGCCCGACGTGATGTGTGAATAAATCAATAGGTCCGAAAATAAACCAATGTGGAGAGGATCATATATTTCAGTCCATGTGTCGCAAAAAAACGTGACCGGCTTGACAAAAGTACACAGCGCAAACATTATTCCTGCAATGTTCTTTTGATGGAGACGAATGAAGCCTGGGTGAAATGAGGAACGTTCTCCGTCTTAGCTGAAGATTTCCAAGACAGAGAACCCTTACATGTTCAACAATTCCACTTAGTCGTGACCCTAAATGATTGTCTTCGTTGAGCGCTACTAACGGCAGGCGAACCGGTATTTATCTAGGAACGAATGAAAATAAACCGTTAGGAGTTTGCAAAAATTAAAACAAAATACTGATCTTATTTAAGCACTTAAGACCATGAACACGTATATCTATAAAACATTATTTGTGCCCTTAAAAGTAGGACTTTTTCGTGGCGAAGCAACTAGCAACACTACATAAGTTAAAACGAGAAAATTATTCAACAAATTTCAGCTCTGTTTCAGTCATTCTATTAATTTGAAATTTGCACTAATGTATAAATTTGTATCATTTTGTATACTTACCTTTTGTACTAAGTTTCATAGATCGTAGATATTGTATATTCCAATATGAGGATATTGAAAATATAAAGTAATGATAGGGAAAAATAAAGGAATGGTTACATTTGATGCTACCAATAATAGATGAAACTTTAATACTAGAAGTCATGTAAAAAGTTTTACTGGTGCGTATGAATACGTATATTTCTATTTGTAATGTTATGTTTGTAGATTTAACGGGTCGAATTAATCGCGCACAGGAGCGTGAAGATAAAAATTCGTGCCCAAATTACAGAGAAGAGCTTGTATATAGTAAAGCCTGACGTAATATGTGCAGCATTTTATATTAATATATCTGAAAATTCTGATTTACAATACCGCAGCGCGAAAAACATCTTCTGGGAGCCTCGCTTAACAGAATTAACAGCAAACGCAATTACGATATGTCACGAGCGTTTATCTTGTAGACAACAAGCGTAAAAACATGTCTATCCTTGATAGTAGCGACTCGGCTGGAGAAATGGCGTTTCGCCTAAATTAACTGAAAATTTTTTAATAACGAAAATCCTTTAATAGCGTAATTTCTTTCTAACGTAATTTCTTTCTGACGTACATAATTTCTTTAATAAAGTAATTCTTTTAATATCGCGATTTCTTTAATAACGTCATGTTTAATTCACACAATAATCGGGATGATTAAGTGGCTCAGTTGTGAAAAATGGGGCTTTGCATTTTTTAAGATGGAGTGGGCGCGCCCCAAATTTCTGGGCAATATATCAAGGACGCAAAGAAAGCAAATAATTATGTCAAATTAGTCAGGCCCCATGTGTCAGGGCTTGACTTGTTCATAGCCAGGGCGTGACCCATTTGCTGCGTCTCTCATAATTCAAATTTAAGACCTCGTATCTAGCTCAGGATGGATGTGACACATAGGTCACTTTCCTTCAATAGCGGGAAAATTGTTTCCCCGCTGGAAACAAAACGTGTTCGCGTAAATCGCAGATTAAATAGGGGCGAATGTGTACTACACGAGTAAATATTTTAATGGGATTACTTCTCCAAAGAGAGGCTTTCCTCTAAGCTAATCACATGACCTGAGCTAAGTAGTTCTTCGAGCAGAAAATAGACAATCTCTCTCTCCTGTTTGCCTGCTCGCCCTAATATTTCAGGCATAGATGGGATTTGGCCGAAGCCCATTGAGCTGGTTTTATTTATTGCAGATTCTGTTTGAGCGGTCGCATTTGCAACAAAGCTGTGCCACCGCTTGCGGTGCAAATTGATGCCGCCGTTCTAATACCGTTGCATGTACATCTATAAAATTTAAATTTGACAGAGCTTAACGTTTCGCTATTAGCGAAACCGATGCACATGTGGCGTTGGAAAATGATTTAAAGTGATAACAATGTTGGATACAGGTCGTGTAATTTACAGAAGTTTCTTCGTTTTTCCAATTAACTTCCCGTGAAGAATATTCTTGAAGAAAAATTAAAAACAATAGTTTCACAGTAAATATAGGTAGGAGAGAATTACTAAAATTATACCAGTCTCCAGAATCGTTCCTCATTTAGTATTCGCTTAATATTGAATTATAATCACAGTTAAAACCATCTCTAGGATGACACCCATAGTGACTCATGTTTACTAAACCTATAACCTGAACTAGTGTAAGTGAATGTCTATAGGTGCTGTTGAGGGCACTTTTTGAAAATTAGATACTACCAATGTAAAATGTGGGTAATGATAAATAGGCTCTCTCTCTCTTTTACAAATAGCTTAATTATGTTTATTGTTCTATCAATACAACCTTAGATTATCTATATTACTAACAATAATTGTAAAGTATAGTGAAATTCATTTTAAGGATAAATGAATCTATTTTAAAAGAAAGCAACGAGTTGCCCAAATCGTATTTTGTGTTTAGTTACCTAAGGGCCACTTTCACAATTACCAGATAAACTTCTGATAGTGAATATGTCTAAAATCTCGCTTTTACAATCGTCAAATTTGTTGGGCATTTGGTAATAAGGCAAATATGATGGTTCGGTTAAATAATGCAAAGAATAAGAGAGATATGATGAAGCTGAGTGGTGTCTGCAGATTGGACTCTCTGGATTTTTGTGCGACATATACGGACGAGACAGCTAGAGCCCTAGAAGTTAGAGTGAAAGAACATAAAAATAATATCATAACTTCTACATCTGGTAGGCATTTATGGCTGCATAGGCATAATATTGATGAGAATAACATAAGATTATTACACAAACGTGAGAAGAAGGATTTAAAATTTAAAATACTAGAAACCTGTGAGATGGACGTAGTCCAAAATGACAACTCCGTTGAATGTTTGAATGAGCACACAGACATTTGTTTCATACTGTTGTTGTTGTTTTGATGTTAAGTGGTGTAATTCACATGTGTACACCACTTCATACCGGTTATCTTTGACTCCGCAAAATTGACAGTCACTTAGACAAAAAATTGCATTGCTATTGGTTTATTTTTAAGAGTGCCTCTTAAAAATAAACCTATAACAAGGCTATAGGCTTCTTATTCAACCCAAATAAAAAATTACCTTGTTGGGACCTCTACCCCTAATAGATATAACATAGCCTGTAAGTTGTAATTTAAAGGAAGAAGATACACATTGCTTAGTTGCTCTGTTTTTGCAGATATATGCCTTGTACCTTACAGTTTCTGCTGAGTATGCCCAGATGGCCGGGCAAAACTGTTGAGAAAGTGAAAATTAAATTGTATAACGAGTAAGTGTTTATATTTAACCCGAAATAAATAATTATTATTTGAAAGAATGAATAATATATGTCGAAGTTATTTTTTACCTCGTTAATTGTAATGGTTCCAATAATAAATTATTAGTTGTTATGTGATAAAATGAAATATATTACAAACAGTTTTCCACGTTCATTTTTAAAAAGTTAACTCGACGAAACACCTGATATAGGTTGCAGCGGAAACCGAAACTAGTCCTGGAAATAAAAGGCTCTAGTGAGCAAGGATATCTTTTCTTTTACTTATTATAAATGTCAACGTTGCTGGGACTTTTTTTATAATTATTTGATATTTCAAGTAATGTAGTTGTTGCTTTGCCTAATAAGTGTTGATGAAACAAATAATATGTTATACTATAATTTTTTGATAGAACCTATAATACACATTCTTTGAAACCTAATAGATATATTTAGGAGGTAATCAAGACACTTCTTGGGTTTTTTTTGGTATTGGTTTTATTGACGACGTTTCGCTCCACTAAGTGAGTATCCTCAGGCCAACAAGTCAACCCCGGTACAAGTACGCTGCAACAACAAGTGGGCTGCTCACTACCATTAATTGGAAGATTCCAATAATTTAAATTCTCGGGAATAATACACTGTCTAACTCCCTCGGTGTATAAATAACTATTAAATAAATTCACTATTTAAGAATTAAGTTCTGAAAAACGTTATTAGCGACAGAACCCAGTCATTTTCAAAACATATTTAATTGGAGACACACCAGTTTTCCACATTATATAAAATCAGATAAGTGGTGAGATTTTGGCAACTTTTCCCTATTTCCAAAAGTATACCGTGTCTAGCTGATGATCTAGGGAATTCAAATATAAAATGTTTACTAGCATAGAGTAAACCATTGATTAGAAACAATACTTACGAGTAATTCGAAAACCAGTTATGCGGAAAGAAAAAGTGTACATACCTGAAAAGAAGAAATAAGAATTAGAGATAAATTACAAATAAATAACTATCATGAAATAAGTATTAGACAGTTAGCAATGGGGAAACCTCATTAAAATAACGTAACTCCATTAACATATCAACTCATAATCAGATATGTAGGTAGGTACTTTTCAAAAGGTTACTCGCCAGCAACTTATTACAAATCAACTACATTTACTACAAATGTAGTAAGATCAAACGCGACCAGCGGACAATTCTCCAAGAAACGTGTCACCAAGGCAGCGAGGGACCAATTTGAGTCGCCATTGCCAGTTCAGCTTTATGAATAACAGGAATCTCCAAAGCTCAATACATCAGCACCGCTCTGGCGAGATTGCTGGGAGTCCTAAGCATAAATACTCACCGAAAACGCTTTGAGGAAGACGAGGCATTGAATAATGCCTTCCATGGTGTCTCCAGTGAGGCAGAATGTGCCAGTTAGGTGTCGACCTCTGCGCCCAACTGCCGCTGTTGTTGCCAAACTGGCGTGAACCAACGCCCTGCGGGGGAGAGAGTTACCACCCGCCAGAGCTGCCGGCAAAGGCTTTGCGGCACTCATCAACCGCTCCAAGGAGTCCATATTAACACAATTACGAGGACATGTCTTCAATCCTAGGTTTTCTTTCTCCTCGATCCTTGCACTTGTTCCATAACGTTCTAACACTAAGCTGAACTATGTGGTTTACATTCTTAACTTTACAAACTAAACAATCTCCACTTCAACACTACAATTATATGAGTTTGATCAAACCATTTCCACTAATTTTATTTATTTTTGTTCTTATTAAGTTCTGCAGGTTGTTTGAAATTTATGAATACTAAATTCTGTTTCGTTTTACAAACAATATTTTAACAAATGGGGAAAAATGGCTTATAAATGTGTTAATAAAAAGAGAATTAGATATTTCCCTCAGTGTAGGTACATGAAATGATAATGATAAACACATATCGCAGAATACGTTCGTATAATTAGCTCAAATTCATTAATTCGCGCGTTTGCGAAATTATCGCCAAGTGGATGTATTATAGCAAAAACACGTCCGCAGTGCGCGAAGCGCGGAAACATAGATGGAACAATATTTGGTAAATGTTCTCTCCAATTCAAATGACGATAATATCTTTTGATACATGTAATTATTCGTTGTCCCATATTCCCCTATGTGGAAAATGTGGCACTTCGCCCCTGCTAAAATAATTACCATATGCTAATAGCGAATTGGCACTGCTCCTGCGTCAGAAATTGAATTTAAACGTAATGGAAAACCGGAGAATTTTCCCTTCGCCGTAAGATCGCATTAAAGGGTTCCATATAGGGCGCCTGCTGAGCGTCATTGGCACATAAAAATGATCGTTCAGTCGTGTTTATTAACACGGGGTTTGAACTTTATTGTCTGATAATAAGTAGTAATAAAAATCTATACTGTTTCTGCATAAAAAACAAATATTCTTATCTAAAAAATCAAATAAACTAAAAATTGATTAAACTGAAAATCGAATAAATTGACAACCTAATAGTTAAACTAAAAAGTTCAATAAAAAATTCTATGTTTTTCATAATGACGCACAAGGCTATATTCGAAAAGTGTTCGTATAAAAATATAATATGATGTTAAGAAGCATAGATTGTTTTATGTGATTAAAGATTTTTACGCGAGTACAGATTTATATGAGTAATAAGACAAATCTATTAACCTGAAAAGAAGTTCAATAAAAAATTCCTAGTTTTTCATAATTAAGCGCAAGGCTGTATGCAGGCTTTCAATCCGACACGTTCATAAGCTCCCTTAGACCATGTCCATTAATCTCTTTTTAACCGTCTTTTCGGAAAGGTCCTCGATCTTCGTCAGACGGACAATGTTAGCAGCGCATTCACGATGACCGCGCTGCTTTCATCAACGTCAGCGATTCTAACTTTGATATTTTCTTGGCCGTTTCAGTCCCGCCAACTTGTTGTACATATGTATAATGGCGCACAATATGTCTTCTATTATCCTCCTTGGGAAAGAGTTAGAGAGCAAAATAAATTGTCCAATTTCTGCATAACTATATAGTAGGTTCTTATGTAAAAATATATATCTACATGTGAAACGATACAATATATAGATATGTACATATTATATCGAGTTAGGGAATTATTTACACACTACGAACCCTCGTAAATTTGTATAAATGTAACAGGCGAACTATTCTGAAATAACAGCGCGCTGTGCTTACTCAGCAGGCTGCAAAGTCACAGACGTGATATCTAATTACATTTCGCCCTATCTCCCGTAAAAAAGGGCACATACACAACTGGGAGTAAGCTGGAAGAGCAAATACGGCGAGAGTACCTGAGCGGAGCGCAAATTATCGCGTGGATCGTAATTTGAATTATTAAACTGCTCTAACCAGAATTTCGCGAGATACACGTAATGCACTAAATTATTCACGATTATATCTTCAAATATGTATAATGAACCGAACTTGCATCGGCCGCGAAAGTTGATGGGTCCCCGCTCGAAACTTCCGAGTTTTGTATTTTTTATCAGTTTACGCAGGACCCGCCTGGCGAAGTTATAAACGGGAAAAGTCAACGTAAAATTAACCACTGGGAAATTTAGTAATACGAAAGTTTGTTTTTGTGTACTTCGGGCCCCTCCGCATATCCTTAAGTGGCACTTGCTTGTTTCGCAAGCCGTGCGCCTAATTATTATTTATGTGATATATTCCTGAGAAAATATGTCTTCCAAACGTACTTCGAGACGAATTTGTAAATTTCAAGTGATCTTGTTCAGGCTCTCGTGCTTTCTGCTATACCCGCACAATTGGTGGAGGCGCGCAATCAATAGTGAAGTTGTTTGAATTAAATCGTGTTTCATTGAATATTTGTATTATTATTTATTTGAACAATTATTATTTATTATTATTAACGTTTATTTATTTGTTCCTGTTGTAATGGATTACTAAATTTAGAAAAACGAGCAACATTCCTATTGTGGCCATGTAAAAGGATGTTCTCTACATAATTTCGGTTAAGAACTTAAACCCTAAGAAGTAATATTGCAACCTGACCTAGCTTCTAGCCAATCAAAACAAAATCTGCTTGTAAAGAAGATTTCCCAGGAGTCATTTACGTCCGAGGTAGCAAAACGTATCTCACAATTTAACAGATGTCTTTTATATATGGGGATAGTATACATACAAACTTGACTATAGTCAAGAGCAAGTTGTAAGCAATATTCCGGTAACCCTAGTACGAACATATACAATTAAGTGAAACTCTAGGGAGACCTAAAATATCCAGGAAACTTAAAAGATTAGCATTTTTTCATTATAATTGTTATTTTATTGTTATTATGGTTAATGCCTTGTTTTTATTATTAAATTTATTATTGATTATTAATTACTTATAATTATTTTTAGCAATAATAAATTTTATTATAATAATATAATATTAAATTTTAAAAAACTAATTAATAAGTAATAATAAATTTGTCAGTAAGAAGTTAAAAATGATAAAAATAATAATTAAGCAATGATAAGGAGGAAAAAATGATGAAATAACAATAGTAATGAAAAAATGATAGGAGTATTATTTAAATAATGATAACAACAAACTAATAAAAATATGAATAATAAGAAAAACTGCAATAAAAACAAATTTTAATTTACTGGCAAGTTAGAATTTGGAATGCACGATATTAAAATTGTTAAATTTAAAAAATAATAAAACAAAATTAAATTAATTTAATTCAATAATTCAAATAATTAATTTTTCAGTAGACGACTAATTTTGCCCAAACTTAGTATAATAATCAGAATAGACTGCTAGGACACTCCTAAACGGCACTTACTTGTCGCAAACCCTCTCCCTGTTTATTATTTATTTCTTTATTGCTTTTTGTATAATTTCTTCTTGAAGAATATTCCCAGCCAAATATGTCTTTGAAATATACTTCAAGACAAATTTGTACATTTCAATTCACCTAATTCATGTCTTGGAATTTCGCCTATACCTGTACAATTGGCGGAGACGCGCGGTCAATGGTAGCGAATTTGCATGACTTACTTTTCTTAAATATTTTTTTCTTAATAGGGAAGTTATATGTTTTCCTACAATGTCCTAAATTTAAAATATATTACAGTTCATATTAATTGTATACCAGTTTCAATAGGTTGACGCCATTTTATAAAGTACTTTTTGAATAAATCACGATATAAAATAAAAGACCCGAAAAAGCATAAACTGACATTGTGACATCAACCCGGCATGGCAATGCGCGAACGATGGATCGTAAGGCGAACATAAACATAATTGGTTTACTATCTTTGTTGTCTAAATCATTCTCAATACAAACAACAGAGAATGCACCTGTCATTTTCCGGTTTGACGTAACATAGGTTGTTAACCACGTTGCCTATAAGTTTTGTCTAACATTTGACCTGTTCGATGGGTGCACTGTTCGGAACAACCAACAGCTAATCAAATTTTACATTTTAAAATGTATCTCAAACGTTATTGGCCCGTTACTGCTCCGAACAAAAACGGGCAACTCATCGAACAGACCCATCGTCATCTGAAAACCCACCAATCACAGCCCGTTTTTGGCCACGTGATTTTATAGTCATTAATAAAACGATGTTTTTATTATTTTCCTTACTTATACTACTACTATATTATATTTGCATTATAGTTTATGCGAATAAACCTTTTTTTTTAATTTTTTATTTTATTGTACAATAGAGCAATATGTATCTTTATTCCAAATATAATACTAAGCATATACGTAACAGTACTATTATTACTACGTAATGCAAACTGTACGGCGAATGTTAAAGTGGCCATTCCTTGTATCCGTTATATGGACCCCGGAACCCATCAAAGCAAAATCTGCTTATACGGAAGATTTCCCGAGGGCCGCCGTTCGTGTCATAAAGTAATCATATGTGTTCACATGTCTGACAGACATCTCGTCCGATTTGCCTATGTAAATAGGCGGTTCGAACCTTCATATTGCCCGTGTGCTGAAGCGGCTTCTGCTTCCTCATTTCCACTTGACATTCAAAGAGTCTGGCCGGGCATTCTTCCGAGTTTTTTCGATTACGCACGCTGTGTCAGGTATGATTTTATTATTTGTTTGCCTCGAACATTGTTGCCTGTTAACCGAACCCCTCCTAGCGTTCAACCTATGAGAATCACTGACCCAGCAAATATTAAAATCGGAAGAAGACCTGCATGCGAAGAAGATTAAAATCTTTTTTAACAATGTTGAATCCTGAAATATTTGCAAAGTAAAATATATGTTTGAAAAGAATTCGTGTAAAGAAAGCCGCATTATAATAATAAACTGTCAGCAACAAACGCCCGGCCTAATGTAACAAAAAAGTTTCTGTAAGAAATTCATCCTCGGGGGTGCAATATTACAGAAGTAGATGCTAACTTTATATTATCCACTTGAGGCGGGATTAAATAATAATGGTATAAAAATTTTAAACGCAAATATTTGTTTACGCCCTAAATATTTCTTGGCACCCTAAACATTTCTTTGCGCCTTAAACATTTCTCGGCGCCTGGGTGATTAAGATTCCTTTGTACTTTTTCTAATGTTTAACAGGATCCCTTTTAAGGCGAAAATGCGTTTCCAAAAAAGAAATCTTTTTCTTACAATGTTTTTTCCGTATATTGAAAGCGCGCCACCTGGTTGTTAAACGCGATTTACGAAATAATTCAATCTTATGTTCCTTTATCGCTTTGATATTTGTACACACCTCCTGGACATTTTTTCTCTCCTTGATCCCTATGGGACTGCGTATAAACCGTAAATTCTATCTAGGGGAGATTGAGCCTGCAGTCGTTACCGGATTTATACAACAAAATTATTGTGTAAACCTAGCAGTATTATAATCATCCCTTTGGTACACAATATAGATTTTCCATTTCCTCTAATTCGATATCTCTTGTTTAATTAATATCCAACAAGGGTATTGAATTGCCAAAGCGGCAGTAATTTTGATTAGTCCACATTGACACAAATATAGGTAAGGTAGATAGATACACACATGCAGCAATTTTAATGAAAACTGAGACAAAGTTATGTTTGTATCAAGCTGAGGGAGGTTATGTTTCCTGAAACACGTGCAGCACCGTTCTTCTAGCTAGTGGCCCTTGAGTTAACAGTACACTGTCGCGATCGACTAAACTCGTCACACGTCAGATTTATTAGGCTTTTAAGTGGAACACTCGCGATCCTTAACCCCGGAATTTTCCGGGATCGTGTAAATCACTTTCCGGCACTCCGGACCCGCAGATGTTGTCGCACTTTCTTCCTTCTTTGCGTTGCACTGTTGATAGAGTAACTCGCAGAGCTCGTAGCACAGAAAGCACATTCCTAAAATAATAAATGTCTCCATCCTCCGAGGACAATTCGCTCTTCTTCCGCGACACCCACACGAATCCTCGCGGGAAGGCGCCAGTTATCCTGGTGACGTCAAAATTACTCCACCGATACGCAAGATAAACATATTCGTCCTAACGGCGAAGAATGCATCCTTCTGGAAGCTATCTTTAATTAATCGTTCTAACCCACGAACTGATCGGTTTCCGTTAAGCAAGGACACTGAATAAGAAGGATAACTGCGAAAAAGCCAAAACAACGCTCGATAACCCGCTGTCTCGTCAATTGCGCTCACGATCCGTACATAAGGACGACGCGCCCTGCAAGGACGACGGGAAACTGCAGGATCGGTCCAGGCGCCAATGTCGGGATGCTGAACGAATTTACACGATCGTGTGCGAAAGGATAATAAGTCCTAACATCGCTTGTACATTATGTATCATAACTGCTGATTACTGTGTGTTCATTAGGGCATGTGTTCGGCCTTCGTTGCTGAAAGTTAACATCTGCAGTTGGTAATTCTTGCACGCGCATGTGGTCGACAAGGATAGTTAATTTGCGGGCACTTACCTATTGTTAAATCCATTCGAAATTTTATGCCCGACAAAGCCACAGGATAACTCAACTTTGCGTCGTGACGCGTCGCTACAAACTCGCCTTGTTTAATAAATTCCAAAATGACAAAGTTATCCACATACTAATTAATTATTTATATACGTAGGTATACCGAGAAACGTGATATATTTTCCTTAATTGGATTTTAATGTAACTATTTGCTTGTGCAATAATTTTACGTAATTTCGCATGTACTGATTATTTAGTGTTGGCCTTGCATAAGCTTCATTGTTACTCACGCTGAATATTAATCGATATTGGCAAAACCAATTTTCTGTGATAGTAACTAGATGCTTATAATCAAATTTGTTAGGCTACAAACGATGTTTGCGAGGATTACTTTAGTAATATCTGATTACTACGATGCGGCGCGGCGTGCCCTAAATTATTAGAAGCAGAGAATCCGAATTCTAAGTTTTTCAGCAAAACTCCTTACAGCATAATTTAAAGAATCCCTTGCGATAAAAAGAAGAAATATAGCGGTAAAAGCATACATAAGAAAATAGAGCAAAATGGAAACTTCGTGCAAAAACTTGGGGGAAGCAGGACGAAGGGATGCAGTTCTTCAAAGATAAATTCTTAATGGCCCACTTAAAAGCACTCCTATTTGCTACGCATCGTCACAAGTGTCCACATCCCCTCCAATAATATATTCGCCTGAAGTGGACCACGGTCAGCACCAACTTTGATCAATAACCTTTTGAATTCGTGCCTTCCAGCATTTCGATTGAAGGCCCAAATTCATTTTTCCCCTTCCAACATAATCCCCGATTAAAATTTGCCCGGCATTAATTCCGTGTTTACTAATAATGCTCAATACCCAAAATATTTATAATAATATACTTACTATACATAAATATGTGCTTTAATGAAAAATGTTTTAGAGAAAATTCACCCTCTAACCTATATCCCCACTTTGACTCCCACGAATACAACCAACTTCCGAACATAATCACAATATTTACTTTCGATTTCTATTCGAACCTATTTCAAACGAGAGACTCTCATGTCATCTCCACGATATTTTTTTCTATGTAGGTGCCGCCTTTATCGGAATACAAAAATACGATGTAAAGGATCAGGACAAATGTGTGGGATGTGTCTATATGTAACCCCGCGACGGGATTCGAACTTTCGTTTTAATAAAGTAAAAGTCGCATTGGATTTCAAATAGTCGTCTCCAGCTTTGTCGCCGAGGTACGAGAGCACAACTTTTAATGGACATGTTATTGAGTCTCCCGGAGTACGTATATCAAGTTACTTGTTCTTGGGCTGCTTGGGAGAGATTTCTCTGCCATATTTATTTACTCTTGAATTGTGTAAAAAACAAAATCTCCGAGCGAGGCAAACATTTGCGATGGCAAATCGTCCGTGACAAGATTTCTGCTCAGAGAAAAATAATGTAAACATACATTATTAGTATTATTATAGTATATAGTAGTAGCATTGAATATAGAGTATATACTCTATATTCAATGGTAGTCGTATTATAGTATACTAGACGGGAGCCCGATTTTTTTTAAATCCGGCGATTCTAGAACGTGTGCGATTTTCAATTGAACTCCTCTTACAAATAATTTTTTTAACGATTGTGAAGATGAGGAACTGATCTGATCTTATAGACTGTCGCTACTACTGCCGGCTTCTCTTCATCATTGGAGTACTTTGGTGGACCCTCCGATTTAATTTACCGACTTGAAGAAATGCTTTTAAAATCAAATAGCCCTAAAGGTTCTTTCCAACGCCAACGGCAGGATTTGCATCGTTCAATGCACGGTACAGGGTCGATCAGACATTTAGAAATTACCATAGAGATGTATATTTTACTGATTTTACTAATAGGCCGACCCTGTATCGTACACAAAACTATCATAAAACTAACAAAACGTGCTGTTGGAAAGAAGCAACACGAAATACTGTCTAACATCTTGAATTATATATTAAAATTAATTGTTTTTTGACCTTTTATTTAATTATTAAATATATGAATTATTGGGTATAAGGTCTTTAAAATTATTTGTTTATATTTTCCTCAACGTTTCGTTACACATTATACTAACTTCTTCAGGAGTAATTACATATTAAGATTATAAAGTTTGAAATTTCCTGAAGAAGGTAATATAATTTGTAACGAAACGTTGAGGAATATAATACAAATAATTTTAAAGACCTTACACCCAATAATTAATATCTAATATATAAAATCCCTATTCTGTCTGTCTGTGGATCGGTGGATCTGTCTGACCGTCCGTAACGAAAACTACACTAATAAAAATGAATAAATTGATTTATCAAATATCAGTTTGTTTCCAATTCGTATGTACAAGACAAGTAATGAATTGCATGGATATATAATAATGTAAAATATCCTATCTTATTTATTGGTGAAGCTCTTAAAGCACATTCGCAACTTTAAACGATAAAAAATGTTTCAACAACTAATAGTTTGTGATGCCAAGCAATCATTTTTCTCAGTGTAGCGGAAAAATTACCCAAAATGCAGCCCTTACTGGCTTTGAATTGTTGATATTTAGGTTAACTAAATAATTCAATGGGCCCAATTCTGTTCGATATTGCTATCTAACAACCGGGTTATATAACAATAAATATAGTACTATAGCAGCAAGAATATTTTGTTCAGTAGTAACTACCAACAAACAAACAAAAAACTTTGTATTCCATAAACAAATTAATAGTCAAGCTTAACAATTTCAGGTTATGTTCGTTGTTTAGAAGTTGGTAGTTACTACTGAACGAAATACTCTCGCTGCTAAATTACCATATTTATTGTTATATAACCAAGTTGTTAAATAGCAATATCAAACAGAATTGGGCCCAATGTCATTTGTAACAGTGTCAAAATCAAGATATTAAACTTAAAATTCGGCGACGCGACACCGTCGGCCACGGTCTTGACTAGTATAAAATTAGGTTAGGTAAATATGTCATTTGTGACAGCGTCAAAACTCAAAATGTTAAACAGTATTTGGTGTTGCTTAGGCCACGTCCGCACTGCTAGGTGCCTTACTTGATGCCTAGCGTCTTATGGCGTTTGTTTATTACTTCCTAAAACCTAGTGAGGTACTTGGCATGTAGCGAAGTGAATCAAACGTTGTAGAATATATGCAACTGGACGCACTGCGCGCTCGGCGCCTTT